>BQNB010000821.1:2872-155458 GCA_026074375.1 Tanacetum coccineum
CCCATAAGCTAAATTAACAAATTAAAACCTTAAAATTCCTAAGTACTGTTTTTGGCTTTTTAACTTTTTGACAGCAAAAATAAGCTATGTAAATAAGCTAGAAAATGTAATCTAAGACTTATTCTATATTAAGCTATAACTAAACTTTAAAATGCTAAAAGATAAGCTAATAAATCCTACAATTACTGGCTTAAATTGGGATTTGAATATCAGCAGTACTAACTAACTTAGTACTGCTGATGCAAAGTTCCTTTTTTAAACAGCTAAAATAAGCTAAGAAAATAAGCAGTAAATTAAAAACTAAAACCCAAACTATATCAAGCTATATCTAGATTACTTATATCTTGAATTTAAGATCCTAAATCCTACTTTTACTCAATTAAAATTTAAGCCAAAGGTGGCAGTACTAACTTGTGAAAGCAGTACTAACTTTTTAGTTAGTACTGGTAGTGTAAAGTATCACCAGTACTAACTTTGTGTTAGTACTGGTGCCCTTTGCAAAGCTGTAAACCAAGAGTGCAGGTTTCCTAAGGGGAATCCTTCACTAAGACACACTCAAATTGAGTGTAAAAACAAAGATAATAAGCCATAACTTTTGAAATTTTGAACTCTAACTTATAAAAACTAAATGAAAACTATTCTTAAATGAAAACTCAGCTGACTCAAACAAGTTGCACAAGTAATTTTGACTTTTTAGAGGTCAAACACATTTAAGCCAAACACCCCTTAAAAACTATGACAGATTTTGAGAAAAGCTTTTAAGTTGAAATTTAATGAACAAGTATTAACTACCAGACAATTAACAGATTAAAACTACTTTAATAAGCATGATTTAACAACTAAATAAGCAATAATCTAAGATCTATACTATTTTACTATATTTTTGGTTTTTTAGAGGTTTTTAAGACAATAATATGAAAATCTATGATTTAAACTAAGAAAATTGAAAACAGATAAACAACTATGAAGATTTAGCTAGATAAAACTCAAATAAGCACTAATAAGCAAAGAGAATAAGCAAATAAGCAGATCTAAACATAGCAAGCAATGATATCATTATTTAAAGCTAGAATTTAAAGGAAAATGAAAGAGAAACTTACAAACTCCTCTAGCTAAACAAGAGGACCAATAAAGGCAGCTACAAGCTCCCTAGCTTATTAGATAAGCTAGAGTAAAGTCCTTGGGATCTCTTCCAATTTAAGATCCCCTTCCAAAAAGCTCATATCCAATGAGATCCATGAAAGATTAAACTGATTTAAGGTTTAAGTAAGATTAATACTGAATTCAATAGGCTCTGTTTCAGCTTATAGACTGAAAGAGCTTAAAATAAGCTTATTAGCTTATTGAGACAACTTAGCTTATTAAGAGAGTTTATGAAAAAGGAACTTTGAGAGATTAAGAAAAACTGAATTTCATTAATAAAAGTTACTGATTACATTACTTGGAAAGGAGATTACAAACATTTTAAGGAAAAATTACATTTAAGAAAAATACGAAATTTAAGCTAGACTAAATTACTAAAAAAACCTCCCGTTGTGTGTGAGATGTGAGGCCTATTTATAGTGCCAAGCTGAAGCTTCCAGACCCTTTTCCTTTGCTCTCCAATCTTTCAATCTTGGCCAATCATTTCTTCAATCATTTAAGCTTCATTTTTAGCCGTTTGATCAAATTGTGCACTCAAGGATTGCCAAGCTGTCATTCTTTTTATAAGACAGCTTTTGTTTTTTCTTTTATGATTAAGTTTAAGTGTAAAATCTATTCTTCACTTGTGCTTCCACAAAATCCACGTGGCTTCTTGACTGGGACTGGCCAAAGAGGGTTTGGTGATGTAATTCTCTGCCATGTCAGTCCTTGTCACCCGAATTGTCCTTTATAACCTTCAATTTCTATTTGCCCCTTGATGTAAATGGAGGGTGAATTAGGGAAGACGAATGAATAGTGAATGGGATTTACCCGCCCCTTTTTTATAACTGAAATGGGTAAAAACTCGTTTGAATTTCGGGAAATAGCAACTTCAGCTCTTGTCTTTGTTTATTCCATTTCTAGTTATAAACAATCTTTCGACAATTGCAAAACTGGCCCTTGAGGTTGTTATAAAAGGAAATGGGTTAGTATTTGGGCTTATGGTTATGGGCTTGGATCCGGGTAAGGCCCATTAAGAGGAGAGGAGATATTTTTTTGGACTTTGTTGACTTTCATTGACCATGATTGACTATCTTTGGCTGAGGCTTGATATTTCTGGCTTCGGCTTTGATCCTTTGGCTTCTTTTTGTACTCTTCTTATTCTCGTGTCCGTGTTTGCTCGTTTTTGACAGTTTTCTTGTGATTTTGATTTATCCGTACCTGCACACACAAAACACAAATACAAGCATATTTTTGCCATTTTTGGTCTGTTTTGGGTTTAATTGGGTTATTTTAAGTATAAATGGATATGTGTATTCTACACTTATCAGTTCTAATCGGATTAATGATGACTAATACAGTTTTCTATCATAAGGCTTGATCGCTCTTTTATCTTCTGTTAATTTACTTGTGTGGGTTAAAGTGTCTAGAATTGATTGTAGTTACCACCAAACCCGTACCAGTCTCTCAAGCTGAAACCCCCCTTTTTCTTGTTAGAATTAGAATTAGAACTAACATAGGATTAGCATAGGTTTGACTTAGATTAGAATTAACTTAGATTAGTAAACCAAAATATTAATAAATTGAGAGATTTAACCTCGCTTCAAGTGTTTGACACCCTACTTACCACGAATCTACCACCGACCGGGTACACTGCCCGTTAAAGTGTTGTTTTTGGTTAAGTCGGCAAAATATAAATTTAAAACTTGAACTTTCATAAAAAAACACCACACAACGACACATTAAGTTTTTGGCACCGCTGCCGGGGATTGAAATTCAATCTTGATTTTTATTTTATATTTTGGTTTTTAGATTAGATCTAACCTTTAGGAGTAGTGTAATTTAGATTAGTGTATATTCTTGTATATTCTATAATTTTGTTAATTTGTCTTTAATTGTTTGCTTGTATATTTGTGTGTTTGCGTATTTAATTGTTTTTCTTAATACGCTATTCTGATTGAAAACTCAATATAGCGTATCCACTTCCATCGGATACGACGTATCCAACTTTCTGTCCAATACAGCGTATTCACTCAAAGGATTAATACGGCGTATTCGCTTCAATTGAATACGGCGTATCGATCATCTGAAACAAAATCGAAACCTTATTTTTCACATTTGATTTTCGTGCTAATTTTTTTCTATTTTTCTTCAGAGCAAATCCTGTTGATATTTTTACCGTTTTTACAGATAATTATTATCAATCTAGTTTGATTAAAGATGGGACAACAAGAAGACATGGCTGAGCGATTCTATATGAATAACAGGATAATAGCTTAACTTGGAATCAAATCTCTCTATCACCAGTAACGATATAAACATTGAACTCAGCAAGGAATTTTTGGAAGAATTACAAAAGAATGCATACTACGGATGGATTGACGAAGACGTGATGGACCACATTGCTAAAGTACTTAAAATGATTTATTTAATCTACATTCATGGTGTGGATTCCCATCAATTACGAATGAAAATCTTTCCTCTCTTGCTGGCTGATGATGCCAATACAATGTTGGAAAGACGAGGGGAAGGAAAGATCCCGTTTAGGGAAAGAACATAGTTGAGAAATTTTTTTGTAAATTTTATCCCGAATCGTACGATGGAAACGAAGAAATGTTGGACAAAGGAGACAACTGGGGAATTGATCCACTTGAATTCATATCGCGAGTAAATTCATCATTTGATAAACATATGAAAATGGATGGAAGAACTAAAAAAGAATAAATTCCATGCTGGATGAATGGGAGCTAGAATAAAAGACGTATGGATAACAACATCTTGAATTGTAACAATACTACTACTGACTTGCTTTTTAAGCCTTGTCTAATAACATGTGGAAGGAGCGACAACGAAAAGGAAGATGAACAAAGTCAGACGAAGCACAAATATAGCAATACATCCAATTATATTGATGAGCAACCTAACAAAAGAATGTGCAAAGCAGAAAAGTTTGAAGCTGTTCAGTACTCGCTTGGACACAACAAGAAAATAAATATTGCTAGTAAAAAGATGTAATTCTGATATTAGTGGATGAGAACGATGTTAATATGTCCAAAAAATCTACCAAGATGTTTTTCAGACAAGGAAAATGGATGGAAGGTGACGCGCACCAAATAACTGTGAAGAAAAACTAAAGAAAAGTCTAACTTAAATACTTCGCTATAAACAAAAGTGTTTCCCGGGAGACAACCCAAAATGTTATTTATTTTTATCGAGTCTGTCTTCCCAGACATCAATACGGCGTATCCGATCCATACCATACGAGCGTATTGATTGTCTGGACGGTTATCATCTTACTTTTCATGCACGTGATGACTGCGTATTCACCAGACTGAACTCGTATTACGTTAGTTATTTAGAAATTAAATACCATAGGTAACCAAGATAGGAATGAACATTTTTCCTATTTTACATAAGACCTCGTGAAAGAAAAATCGACTAATGATTGGTGGAGAATTTACAAGTCTGGATATCGTTGGAAGTGTTAGAGTCTTGAAACTTCAAGATGACAGTTTAACACAAATCCTTGCTCATAAACTCAACATGGAGAATCAATGCCAGCAAATATCAGGGAATTTCTCATTCTAATTTCTTTTTAATACTCGTATTTAAAATGTTTTATCTATACCAACGAGGACGTTGTCTATTCAGGTGAGGGATGGAATTGATAAATGATACTTGTCCTATTTTTCACACTAAAATGCTTAAATTTTAAAAAATAATCAAGCATACTTTTGTGAAATTACTTGATACATAACCCGCATACAACAACCCTTATTAGATATTGTGAGGATTTAACCTTATTCCTTTTTCTAAGTTTTACCTTGAATTCCACAAAAAAATATAAGTGTGACGTGGTTATGTAGATTTTAGAACTCGGGGGGGGGGGGGGGGGGGGGGGGGGGGGGGGGGGGGGGGGGGGGGGGGTGCTTGGTATATCTATTCGAGATCACAGTGAAAAAAAAAAATTGGGATTATTAATGGATTTAGATGGAGTAAATAGTTTAAAATTGGTAAAATTTTAGGATTACACCCAAAACGCCTATTCATGTTGCTTATTAACTAACTACACCGGTTAGTTAACCCCCGTATAAACCCTTTGTTTACTCTCACTTTAAAAGTAAGATACCCCTTGAACAACCCGTAGAGCCAATCCTTTAGGAATTACACCAATTGTTTATTTCGTTACACCTTTACACCTTAGCCTACCTTGTTAAATTACTTATTTAGACAGTTGCTATTGCTTAATGTGTAAAGTTTGTATTTCCCGAGTCTTGTGTCAAAATTTTCTATCTTTGGTACGGTTGGAAGAAATTTGCACATCGCAAATGGGAATGTATAAAGTAGTCAAAACTCATGTATTTTTACTACCATCGCTATTAATGGTACGACCGAAGAATGAAGAATTATCGAAGGAATTATTCGGAATTATTATGATCGTGAAGATGGTGAAACTACTCCGAGTTTCGTATATATTAGGATTATAAAAAATAGAAACAATTATAAAAATCTGCAACAAAAAAATAGAGAAAGTTTAAGATAATCGTTTTTGCAAAGCAAGAACCGAAAGGAGAAAACACGAATGATCGATTATTCATCTGATACACATCGAGCTATGTAGATGAATTGTATAAGTGTAGATATCGCCACTTTCTTGTAAAAGTATGTAAAGTATGGAAATGATTGGGAATGTTGACCGTTACGGAAACGCCAACTTAGGTTGAATTTTTTCTTGATTCAAGAGGTTGTAAATAGTTATTCTTATCATGGTAACGGTCGGGAAAAAGTGTCCTGCAACTTGTAATCTTAGACTAATCTATTGTATTCGTAATTTTTATTTAACAAATAATTTACTCCCCTTTCCATAATCATTACCATGAGTTATACGCGAATGAGGAATGTGTACGAGCGTGCATGTCTATTCCGTCGTCACGACCATGTATGCATTCCCTCAGCTGCCTCGTTGGTTTACGAATTTAAGTAAAAGTTAGAAGTTCCCTACCCTATATCATTCTTCATCTGTGTGTTGTTGTAAAAAACCTTTGTTTAAATTAGTAATGTAGGATGTGATCGACACACATGTCCATTCTGTCCTTAAGACCTATGTTATGTATGCATCACTGCCTTGTTGGAGTGGTACTTCTGGTAAAAGATTGAAGAATGATCAACCCTAAGCCTTGTTGAGAATCATCTATGTCCTCCTGTTCCCTAGGGGTATAGTCACCACTAAGAGGATGAGGGACACCTTTGTATTCTACCTGTTTGAATCTGCTGTAAAGTGGGATATCATAATATTCTTCATCTGTTTCCCTAAGAACAAAAATACCTCTACTCATCTCTTCCACATATCCTAGGACATCCATCATTTGACTTTATGCTATGTCCCTAAACCTAGCTTAACAGTTGAGCTCATACCACAACATCAAAAGCTTCCAAAGATTTTAGAAGATGCAAACCAAAATTAACAATTTTTTGTAAATCATCTTTGTCTTTGACAGCTTTCATTCTAATCTTCTATAATTTTTTAAGCTTTTCATCTTTCAAAAATTTTGAATTAGCTGAAATTTAAATTTCATTTAAAGCATTTGCTGTTTGTGGAGGCTTTAAGCTGAATTCTAACGTTCTTACAGCTACTTATGGGGCAACTAAAGCAGCTTCTTTGTCACC
This sequence comes from Tanacetum coccineum, assembly GCA_026074375.1. Classification (NCBI taxonomy): domain Eukaryota; kingdom Viridiplantae; phylum Streptophyta; class Magnoliopsida; order Asterales; family Asteraceae; genus Tanacetum; species Tanacetum coccineum. The sequence goes on from BQNB010000821.1 coordinate 9,662, forward strand.
AAATTCAGATTGTAGTTCCATCATACTTACTTTAAGAGCCATTATATGAATCTAAACACAATTTATTTTTAAAGAAGGCACATTGATACCTCATTATCACAGTGAAAGCCATTAGAGCATGATTGAGTTCCTCATCTGTAGTCATGTACCCAATTGAATCTGACCTTCAATCAATGGTCCATCAAAGCTTCCTTTCAATTTGCACTGCCTTGGAATTCTGACCTTTACCTGCTTCCTGCCTGTTACCTTCTTTTGACCATTAAACTTGCACTCCCTGTCAAAAATGCCCAGTATATGTCAATGTGAAACACTCAACTTTTCTCTATCAATCGCACATGCATTTTTCCATCCACCTCTTGGCCTTCTGTCAGTCTTACTTGTAGAGCACTTCTTAATCTTTATGGCAGTCATAGCAATCTGCCAATTTATATCCATCTCTTCCAAATCCAGATCATCAATTTGATCTAGGTCTTCATGTATCAAATCCACATCATCAGCATTTGTGGCTAGAAAAGAATGGATAACTTCATCAGCAAGACCAGGAGTAGCAGTTGGTGTTGCTTTGGAAGAGGAAGTGGTATAAGAACTATAACTTCCTGAGCTGTGGCTTGGCTTATGCTTGCTTGAAGAGGCTTTAGCTTGTGATAGAAAAGCCACATTATCAGATGTTAGGGAAGAAGATGATGTCTTTTGGATGTCTTGTTCAAAGACACTCAAATTATTGTATAAATCATCTATTGACAGTGTGTCAATATTCTTCTTCGTTCTCATTGTCATGGCTAGACTGTCCCATGCAGGAGGAAGGGACCTCAAAAACTTATGATTTGCGTCTTCATCTGACACACCAGCACCAAGGGCATCCAACTGTGATAGGAGTTTTTGGAACCTATCATATCCTTTCTCCAAGCTCTCCTTAGACGTGATTGTAAATGCCTCAAACTGTGTTCAAAACAGCTTTTGCATTTTTCTTGATTCATTGCCACCAAACCTTGTCTTGATGGCTGCCCAAATCTCTTTGGCATCATCCATGCCATGAAACCGTCTGAGATGATCTTTTGGAACAGCCATTAACAATAGTGTTCTAGCTTTCCTTTCTTTCTCATCAGCAAACTGTTCTTCCTGTGTGGTTGAAGGAAGAACCCTGTATACACCATCCTTACCTTTGGTGACTCTCTTCTTTGAGTTCCCATTCTGAATTACTTTCCAGACCTCATTATCTATATACTCAAGATAATGTTCCATCTCCATCGCCCATTTCAAGATTTCCTAACATAAATTTGTTTTAAATTACCATTGAGAAAGATCATAATCGTGATGATCATGAAGAGAACAACGATAATCATCGATGATTTCACCATTAGGAGAGAATTTTCTCATCATATCCATAGAGGGATGAAAAGAGATGAAGTGTCTACTTTTGAGTGAGAAATGAGTCGTTTTGAATAATTTTAAGAGCTTAGACAGAAGGAGATCGTAAGGTAATTGTTCCTTAGGATAGTTTTTGTAGTGTTGCATTCATTTGTTTGTAAGTTATTATAGTTTATGTAGGTCCTTATAAACAGGATCTGAATGAGCCTTGATAGTCCTTTGAATAAATCCAAAGATACTATGAGAGACAATTACTGTTAATACAAATATTGACGCGGAATATCAATATCTATACCAAGATGAACACAAGAACGAATACTAAACTTGCTATTACTATTACTATTTGATTGTGAATACTCAATCAACTCATATGTTTACAATACTATTCTATGTTCCTTTTATAAGCTTAAGGAACCCTAAACGCGTTAAGAGATAATGCTTATCTCTTCCTAGATTAAAGGCCTAATTTGATAATATTACTATAATTACTACAGACTTAACTGTTATGACCAAGCCAGTATTAATTTTAATACTGCCAGACTTAAGTATAGCAGACAGTATTAACTTTGCTCTACCAGACTTAACTTCTATGCTAACAGTAATAACTATTCAAGCTATCAAGTACTATTTATCTAACAGACTTAACTTTAATACTAAACAGTATTAAGTCTGTTTTTTACAATATTTCCTAACTATCCTCCCCTAACATGATCTTCATTCATGAAACTTCAAGTTTCTTCAAAACATTCTTGATCTGTAAATACTTTAGCTTCACCTTGGCTTAGAGGATTGTTTGAAACTTCTGTTTCAAAATAATATGTCTTTATATCTTCAAATTTGACCGCAACTAAATCTTTTAAACCATTGTATCAGAACCTTGACATTCTTTGTACATCATATCATACAAGTTTCAGTATATTCTCATCACTTCCATGTGTGTTAAACTCCTATGAGAGGTGAATCATGAAAATTTTAAAATGGATTTTGATGTCTCTTTACCAGTTAAACCATTAACTCTGAGTAGTCAGTTTTTGGCCACCAGAAAGTGTATGTCCATGGTATTCTTGCTTTTTTTTTCATTGTTTTTTCTTTTTTTTTTTTTTTTTTTTTTTTTTTTTTTTTTTTTTCTTTTTTTTTTTTTTTTTTTTTTTTTTCTTGACTGAAAACCATTTTCAACTCTCAGTACTTGAAACATTGGATGGTGGTACCTATGGTTTTTGGCAAACCATTACAGCCATCAACGGATTTGATATGCCTTTACCTGTAGCCGTTTGCTCAGGGCTAGTCAATCCTTTGGCACCTAGAAAAGGTAACTTCCATGGTGGATTGAGAACCATGTCAACTCTTTGTACATAAAACTTGGTGAGTTGATATACCATCCACTTTTTGGTAAAGTGTCAACCATCTAATATGGATTTGCATGTCTTTACCATAAGCCATAATCTTATGGACTAGTTATGGTTTTTCCACAGCCTTTACCACAAGCCATAAACTTGTGGGCTAGCCAACTCTTCACTTAGACAGATATGGTGAGTTGAAGACCATACAACTTATTTGCAAGTTGTCAACCATAGAACGGATTTGATAGGTCTTTACCAAGCAGCCGTTTGCTCTTGGACTAGTTAGTTCTTATGTCTGTTAGACATGGTGAACCAAAGACCATTTGTTGTGTGGTGGTTAGCCAACACTCAAACCCTTTCTTCTCTTTCATGATCAGATTTTGCTGAGTCATCATCATCAGAATCTCCAAGTTCTTCCAGCTGCTGTTTTACAAATTTTATCAGCTCCAAAGCCATAGCACTTTCTTCTTCAGTTTCTAACTTCAACTCCAATAATTGTGAAAGCACTTCCTTGGTCAGAGGGTATCTATTTTCTACAAGCATATGAATGACTAGTCCATTACTTGTCATGATTGTATGTACCCCTGAGGAACTATGTAATTTCCAGCTAATAATCTTCCAGTCAAGCTGTTCATCCCAAAAGTCAGCATTATCACCTTGATTAAACATAATCATCAGATCTCCCCAAAGCATCTTATCAAAGCCTTCAGGAATATCATCTTGATATTTTTCCATGACTAGTTCATAGATAACTTTCAAGTCTTCTCTGTCCAAAATTGATAGGACTCCCATCAAGGTGCGGAAGAATCTCTGATGTCCATTACTCCTTGTTACCTTATTCAGATATATATCTTCATCCGGTTTGGTTTGATCATATTGAGGTTTAGTCGTGAGAAAAAATGACTGCCATTCAATAATGGGATATTGATGATCAAGACTCTCAACATCAATCACTTTATCTTCATCAGGAGCTATATGTAAGCATATCTTTAAGTCATCATCTTCTCTTGTAAGACCAGAGGCATGCTTTCTTCTTTTTGCTTTTAACTTCCTCCTTGTGCCTAACTTCCTTTTCTTTGCTCCTTCTTCCTCTTTAACTTCCTCATGGACAGAATCAGCCTTCTGTTCTTTCTCTTTATCAGTATCTTTCTCATTCATCTTTTTGATTGCTCTTTCATCTTCTTCAGATCCAATAGCCACAAAAGTCTGATCTTGTTTCTTATATCTCTCATACAAGACTTGGATCTCCTCAAAGGATTTTGACTTTAACTCAGCATGCTTCTTATTTGCAACATGTTTCAGATAAGTAATCATCTGATTTCTAAGCTGAGATATTGTTGGAGGCTTGTTTCTGATAGCAGCATATCTTTGTTCTGCAAGAAACTTCCTTTGGGCAGCAATTGTTTCATGTAGAAACTTTGCTCTATCCTCAATAGAATATTGCTCCCTTTCTTCTTGTTGAATCTTTTCTGCAAGAATCTGATCTGCATTTAGTCGTGCTTGAATGTAGTCAAATTCAGTTGCAAGTGCTTCTTTTGCAGCTTCTTCCTCTTGCTCTACCAATCTTCTAGCCAGAAGTGCATCAAGATCAATTTGTCTTTGTGTTTCAGCATCCATTTTAGCTTGCAATCTTTGAGCTTCCTCTAAATCTGCTAGCTCTTGAAGCTCTTTTGATTTCTTTGATGCTTGAACTTCGGCTTGAAGGTCTTCTTCAGTCATTGGATCTTTTCCTTTTCTCCTTTGGACTCTTTCAGTATTAACTTGAGTCTCAGCAGGTTCTTCAAAATGTAGAATTTTGGTAGGAGTTGGTGTAGATTTGGGTTTCCTTCTGTAAATCTTGCTACCAAGAGGGGCTTGTGATCCCTTAAATCCTTCTGAAGCTACATTAGTTAAGATTTGTGCAGCCTCTAAGGTAGAAGGACTTATCTGATCTGCTTGAGCCTCCCCTGAATCTTTGCTCTTTTCAGGAGTAACAAATGCATTTCCTTGATCTGTTTGAGAAGGAACTTCTTGATCCTGACCCTCTGCATCCTCAGTTTCCTCACTTTTCCTCTTCTTCCTCAACTTATTTTCTAGCTTTTTGACCTTCTCTATCAGCTGCAAGATTGCTGTTCCAAGAGTCTGCTTAGTTTCACTCAGTTCCTTTTCTAAGGATTCTACTCTTGATTCCAGCCTAGGTACAATATCCATCAGGTTCCTAAGTTGCTCACTTTCTTCACTAGGTCTAGATGTTTGAATCTCAGGTTCATGTGAAGGTGGTGGAGACATGTGATAAGAAGGTTCAAATGATGGACCTTCTGTATCATGATATGAAGGTGATGGAATTTGAGGAGATGGTGGAAGAGTTGGTTGGGTGTCAGGAATGGTAGTGATGGGTGGAGATGATGTTGTTTGTACAGGTTGGATTGGATGTGGTGAAGATGTTGGTTGTACACTTGATGGTTGAGGGGGTGGTGATGTAGATTGTACAGGGTGAGTTAGTGTGGGAGGTGGTTGTGATATTGGTGGAGGAGTGATTTGTACATGAGATGGTGAAGGAGTTGGTACAGGTTGAGATGGTGTTGGAACAGCACTTGGTTGAGGTTGACCTGCATCAATGGTTAGCATAGCAGGCAACAATGGTCTATGTATCCCTTGAAAACTTCTTTTCATATTTCCAAAAATCTTTTTGGTTAATAATACAGGCACAAAAAGGTTTTTGTTTTCAGTTTGTACATTCAAAATCATTTGAAGAAAACGAGGGTACATTAAAAACTTTGATTTGCTTTTTAAATTTGAGATCATTCCATCAAAGATAAGTTTTGAAAAGTTAAAGTCTCTTCCTGTGGAAAGACAGATCAAAGCAGTGGCAATGTTGCTACCAAACTGATCCCATCCTCCACTTTTGGAGCTTATACAATGAAGAATGTGATGGATCAGAAATCTCCATTGGGGTGTAAAATGACTTTTCCAAAATGTAAAAGTTCTGTCATTTACATACCCAATATTTTGCAATCCTTCAAAAATCTCTTCATTTTGCAACAAGTTAATCCCTGAAGCATCTGCTAATTGGAGTTGCCTCCTAACAGACTCTTCAGTGATTGTATATTCAATAGAATCTATGGTTGCATTAAGTTGTTGAGTCCCATCTGCAAGTGTTCTAGCAGTTGCAGTCTGCCAAAACTGCTTGACAAGGGAATCGTAGATAGGTGGATTGTGAGAGAGAGCATACCTCAATTTTGACCTTCTGAGGAAATCCACTATCTCTGTGTAACCAGCACTCTCAGTGGGTTTGAGTAAGAAACCCACTTGATTGTGCTTATCGCAATACTTGAGTTGCGCCATTGAAAGATTTGGTGAAAAAAATATTTGAATCTTCAAAAATTAGTACTGGTGATGGGACGTTTGAAAGATTAGGTCTGGTAGTGATAGTAATTTTTTACGATTTCTTTTGAGAAAGAGATAATAGGGTAAATAGTGATAAGGATGAAAGAGAAATTACTTTATCCCTATATAAGTACTCTATCAGCGTTTTAGGCGGCTAAAATATCTTCAACGGTTATGTTTGAATAAAATAAAATAATTTTATTTCAATCAGTATTAATTTAAGACCACCAGACTTAAAATTTGCACTACCAGACTTAAACTAGTCAACCAGTTTTAATTATATTTTCAGCAAGTTGACCACAACATCATTACTTACAACCAAAATGCATCCAATTGGCAAGTGACAACTGGCATTTTCTTTTCCATGTCCAAGTTGATTTTGCATCACCCTTTTCGACTCCAAGTAGTACCTGCAAAGTTAGTCTAAACAAGAAAGACAATTCTAATTTAACTTACACTAAACAGAAATAACCTAGGATAACTACCAGACTTAATACTCAACTACCAGTATTAAGTGGTTACCAGTTTTAACTTTTACACTAGCAGACTTAACACTAAACTACCAGTATTAAATTACTATATTACCAGAACTAATCCTAAATTATACTACCAGAATTAAAATTAACTTAGAACTACCAGAATTAAATCTAACTGTTACAGAACTACCAGGATTAAATCTAATTTATACAGAACTAAATAATACATTACTAAATTTACACTTTTTCCTCCCCTTAAATGTAGCTTATGGGTTGATCATACCAATGCTAACCACCAAGTAATGAAACCGTGGTCCATCAAATGGTTTGGTCAACAAGTCAGCTACATTTAAGTCTGTGTGAATTTTCTCCACACTTATAAGCTTCTTCTCATAACAATCTCTGATGAAGTGGTGACGAATCTCAATGTGTTTGGTCTTAGAATGATAGACAGGGTTCTTCACAATGCAAATTGTGCTTTCATTATCAATGTGGATTTTGGTATTCATGAAGTTGAAACCATAGTCCAACAATTGATTTTGAACCCACAACACTTGTCCACAGCAATTTGCAGCAGCTACATATTCAGCTTCAGTTGTTGAAGTGGCTACAATAGTCTGTTTCTTGCATTGCCAGGAGATAAGTCTTTGACCAAGAAATTGACAACCACCTGTTGTGGATTTCCTGTCAAGATTGGAACCACCATAGTCACTATCAGAGAATGCTTCCAAATCAAGGGGTGATTCCCTAGGATACCATAATCCCAAGTTTGGTTTGCCCTTGAGGTACTTGAAGATCCTCTTGACAGCATTGAGATGAGAAGTCTTTGGAGTTACCTGAAAACGTGAACAAACACATACTGCATACATAATATCAGGTCTAGAAGCAGTTAAGTACATGAGGGAACCTATCATAGATCTGTACAAGTGTACATCTACATCAAAAGCTTCCTCATCCTTTGTCAAAGGCAACTTGGTCTCCATGGGAGTGATGGCAGCTTTGACATGCACAAGATCAAATTTCTTGAGTATCTCAGCTACATACTTGTCTTGAGATATGAAGATGCCTTCCTTGTTCTGCTTGACTTGTAGACCTAAAAAGAATGTAAGTTCACCCATGGAACTCATTTGAAATCTGCTTTGCATCAAAGCTTCAAACTCATCACACCAAGACTTGTTTGTAGACCCAAAAATGATATCATCAACATACACTTGAACCAACATGATATCCTTTTTGTTTCTTCTAATGAATAAAGTCTTGTCAATGGTGCCCCTCTTGTATCCATGCTTCTCTAGGAATGTTGACAAAGTAGCATACCAAGCTCTAGGGGCTTGGTGCAATCCATACAAAGCTTTCCACCTTATAAACCTTTGTAGGATGTTCAGGATCAACAAAACCAGGAGGCTTGTGAGACATAGACCTCATCATCAATGTGCCATACAGAAAAGCACTTTTCACATCCATTTGATAGACTTAGATCCCACATAAATGAGGCAAAGGGCTAAAACAAACCACTGATAGCTATAATTCTTGCTAGGTGCAAAACCCTCATCATAATCAATCCCTTCTGCTTGTCTATGACCTTGAGCTACCCAACTTGCTTTGTTCTGGACAACTACTCTGACGCTCATCCTTTTGTTCCTGTATACCTCATTTAGTTACCTTATCACCTTTAGCACCATTGGGTAAATCAACCAAAACCCATACTTGTTGAAGCTTGAACTGCAACAGTTCTTCCTGCATAGCTTCAACCCAGCTTCCATCTTCAAGAGCTTCTGAGACTTTCCTTGGTTCAAATTGAGACAAAAAGCAAGCAAAAAGACAATGTTGTTGATCTTTATGATTGCTTCTTTGGTGTGCTTGTATGTAGCTCACTAGAGCATGAGCCTGTGATTTCTTGAGAGAGCTTCTAGTCTGAACAGGTGTATTGGGATCTCCAAGGATTTGACTTTGAGGATGAGCATTGTGAATCCTTAGAGTGGGATTTGTTGAGAGAACATCTACCTAGCTGTAGATTGTTGAAATCAGATAATCCCTTCATCATATAAGAAGCCTTTTAAAGATACCTTCACTTGATTATCTGATAAATCCTTATTTCAGGCATCTCATATATCATTTGATCAGAGGAAGACCTTTCTTCATGATCAGCACTAGGAGAGATAGCTTCAGTATTGGTCGTATTATCCTCCTCAAATTAAGCTAGTATTAAGGTTTTAATACTACCAGTATTAAAGGAAAAGATTAGTACTGGTAGATACTGTAGTAGGTACTGGTCCTAAGTGCTTTAAAGCAAGAGCATCCAATTCGTTCCTAAAAGTCAGAATGTCTTCAGCAGACTTGGATATTGGTGTAGAAGATGGTGGCCTTGGGGAGTGAGTCTTCTTTGTAGCAATCTTTTCAGAAAGAGATGTAGAAGAAAACCTCCATGAGGTCTGCGATCCTCCTCAGTTTTGCCACTCAATATCAATGACTTCCTTTGAACCTGCAAGGTTAGCTTGATTTTGCACAGAAACAGGTATATAGTTCATAGAGTCTGTAAGATAGTCTAAGTCAAACATCCACCTATGGCCTTATACCCTAACATTGGGTTTTTCCTCAAGGAAAGTTGAGACATGAAGGGTTTTACTTCAATCTTTTGCGTGACTAGTTATAACCCTAAAAGGCTTTACTATTTACAGAGTAACCAACAAGAAAACCTCATCAGATTTCTCATCATACTTCCTAGTGGGCTAAGAGTATTGGAATGGTAACATGGCACCCAAAATGGTCTTATATAGCCTATGGATTGGTTTGTGGCCAAACAAAAGCTTCATAAGGAGTTTTGTTTTGAAGGCTTGGTTCACTCTTACCCTGTTGAAGGTATAGAAGCTAAGTATTAACTGCTTCTGCCCAAAAGTGGTAGGTATGTGTGAGTCAGCTAGCTTTAGTCCTAGCAGCCTTCTATAAAGGGTCCTATTCATTCTTCAGCAACCCCATTTTGCTGAGGAGTCCTTGCATTACTAAAAAACTCCTGTGTTGATACCCTTTTCCCCATAGAACTCAAGGCATAAACCCTGTTCTTAATATTCTGTCCATTATCAATCTAATGATTTTTCTTTTTGATTAGTTGGTTTTTCTATCTGTCTTATAAAAGTCTTAAGGCTGCTACTAGTTCTCATCATTTTTGGCTAGAAAGAAACCCAACAAAACCTTGAACAGTCATAGTACATCATAGACAGTAACTTGCTATGGTGTACTTCTCACAGGAAGTTGGTCTAAATAAATCCATATGCAAGGTATGTAATGGGTGGGTGACATATCTAGCAATTTTGGCCTTACAGGAGGCCTTGTGTTGCTTTCCCTTTTGTACAAGAGCAACAACCAAGTGTGGTTATTTTTGAACTTTGGAAGTAACCCTCAACTAGGATTATCCTTTTACATAGTTTATTTAAATTTTTGAAATTAAGGTGACCTAACCTCCATGTCCCCACAATTTTAGCTTCATTAGATGAGGCTTTTGCTAATAAACAAGCCGTTGATCTTTTGAAGGAATCAACAGTTTTCATATCAAAGCTAATACATGTTGTGTTGCTAGGAACTTTACAGGAGAACCTGATTTTTCATCAGGCATCTGTGAAGTCAGAGGACACCCACAATCAATCTTTTTTCAGTAAAAAGTAATTTAGCTTTTTATCACATATCTGAGATACTATGGAGAATAAGTTAAAATGTCAAGTCTTCACAAAAAGACACATCTTCAAAAATAAATTCCTAAATCTAATTGTACCTTTTTCCACTGGATACTCCTTTACTTCCTCAAAAGAAAATAACAGATTCCCACTTTGTTTTGTTTGATAATCTTCAGATGGGCCCTGTTACCAGTCATGTGCCCAGAACATCCACTATCAAAAATACCTCTATGCTCCATATGCTTCAGTGGATGATCCTGCACATACAAAAAGAGATTAGTTTCTCTTTGGGACCCATGCCTTCACAGGCCTTGGGTCTGCCCTGCCTTGTGGACCTTGAGAAACATGAACATTTGAATCAGGGGTTGGTCCACTATTGGTATTGGAGTGTAGTGTTGTTTTTCTCCAAACACAACCTGCTGAGGTCTTAACAGCAGTACCCATTGTGCCCTTAACAGCATAATTATTTGACTTGTATGCTGTATTCTTTGTAAAGGGTCTATTTTCAGGTGATCTTTGTTTTGAAAAACATGTCTTTGGACTTTTAAAATTCACCTGTGAAGTCTGGTTTGATAATACTGGTCTAGTTACTCTGGCAGTATTAACATGCACCCTACCAGAATTAACATTTTGTTTGCCAGTATTAACTCTAGAACCACCAGACTTATTTTTAGTACCAGAATTAACATACATGCTACCAGAATTAACATGTTGCTTGCCAGTATTAAAACTAGAAGTACCAGACTTAATATGAGTGCCAGAACTAACATGCAAACTACCAGAACTAACATTTTGCTTGCCAGTATTAACATTTACCCTACCAGTTTTAATAGTTCTGCTAGCAGTACTAAAATTGGGTCTAATGTTATTTAGTTGTACAGGTCTGGGAGTGAATTGATTTGCTTTATTCACCCTGTTAGAGTTAGTCCAGGCTGGTGTAGCTTGCCTAACATTGGCATGAATTACCCTTGTGCTCTTAAAAGCAGCTTCCCTTGCCATCTTTTTCTCATAATAGTCACAATCCTTAATCAAGTGACTAAGACTTCCACACACAAAACATGGTTTTCTTTCAAAAGAATATCCTGCACCTAATTCCCTTTCCATTCTTTGATTCCAATTTTGTCTATTATATGAAGGAATAGGTGAGGGAGACACTGGTGTCCTAATTGGTTGCCTAGGAGTTTTTACATGCTGTGCACAACTAGGGTCAACTGTTTGTTGAGGTTTAGGCACTTGTGGTTGAGTCTTTTGGATGGAAGTGGAAACCTGCTCACTAGAAGGTATAGGGATAGGGTCATCATTGACTGAATGGTCAGATACAGTTCCTTGTTCCCCATCACTGTCATTGGATTGACAAGTTGAGTAAACAGTGGAATTTGCATTAGACACAGTTCCAAGCTCCCCATCACTGTCATTAGATGGACAGATGGAGAAAACAATGGAACTTGCATTAGACACTTTAGGACTAGGAGATTTAGGTTGAGGTCCATGTTTGCCATACTCATACAGAGAATCATCTATGTCCTCCTGTTCTCTAGGGGTATAATCACCACTAAGAGGATGAGGGACACCTTTGTACTCTACCTGTTTGAATCTGCTGTATAGTGGGATTTGATAATTTCCTGCATCTGTTTCCCTAAAAGCAAAAATACCTCTACTTATTTCTTCCTCATATCCTAGGACCTCAGCATTTGATTTGATGCCATACCCTAAACCCATCTTAACCGTTGAGCTCATCCCACAATCAACTAGCTTCCAAAGATTTTTAGAAGAAGCAAACCAAGAATCAACAATTTTTTGTAAAACATCTTTATCTTTTACAGCTTTCATTCCTATTCTTCTATACTTTTTCAGCTTTTCATCTTTTTCAAAAATTTGATTAGCCTGAAAATTTAATTTTTCATTTAAGGAAGATTGCTGTTTGTGGGAGGCTTTAAGCTGAGATTCTAATTTCTTAACAGCTAGCTTATGGGCAACTAAGGCAGCTTCTTGGGTACCAAATTCAGATTGCAATTCATCATACTTAGCTTGAAGTGCATTGTATGAATCTAAACACAATTTAGAACACATGGATACCTCATTATTCACAGTGAAGGCCATGAGAGCATGATTGAGTTCCTCATCTGTAGTCTGCTCTACCCAATTGATCTGACCTTCATCAATAGTCATCAAAGCTTCCTTTTCAGTTCTCACTGGCTTGAAATCCTGACCTCTACCTGCTTCCTGCCTGCTACCTTCCTTTGAACCTTTAAACTTGCATTGAGTGCAAGATTGTTTGAGATGACGTGCTTAATCACGATATTTAGAGACGACATGGTTTAGTCCTGCGGGAGTTTCAATTTGACACGTACAGTAAGGCCAGTGATTTGTGGTAAGGGGGCATGAGGTGTGGAGTCGTCATATGTGATGCTTGCTATAAGCTTCCAGTGGGTTGATCTGACTCTTTCATTTCAATTATTAGTCATCGAAATGAGCGTTCCGAATGGTGTTCAGAGTTCTACACGTGAGGCGGGGTGAAGTCCTATTGACCTCTATCTATGGCTGTTCCTGGACTCTGTGCTTGGACCCTTCCTTGTTACCTTTATATATAACTGTGGACATATTTTTTGTGTAATTGTGACAATCGCATTTCTAATTTTATATCTTATCTCGCAAATTTGCAGCTAACATGCATAGTTGTTTTCTATTACAGCTCGTGTGGCACTTTCTTGAATTGCAATTTTATTGTGATACCTTGAATATACTTCATATGATCTTTATCCTCGCCTTAATGTCTACTATGTCAATAAGAATTTGCCAATTATCATATCCATCACTCTTCACTAAAAGTCCAGGTCATCAATTTGATCTAGATCTTATGTTATCAAATCCACTTCTTCAGCATTTGTGGCTAGAAAAGAATGTTTATAACTTCAATCAGCAAGACCAGGAGTAGTAGCAGTTGGGTTTTTGCTTGGAGAAGAGCGATTGGTATACGAATATAACTTATGAGCTATGGCTTGGCTTGTGCTTGCTTTGAGAGGTTTGGCTTGTGATATAAAAGACAATTATCAGATGCCAGAGAAGAAAGATGATGTCTTTTGGATGTCTTGTTTCAAAATCCACTCAGTATTATTGTATTAAATTTCTATGACAGAGTGTCAATATTCTTATTTGTTTCATTGTCATGGTAGACTGTCCCAGCTTGCGTAGGGATTAGGGACCTAAATCAATTGTGATTTGATCTTCATCGGACACCATCAGCACAAGGGCTTCCAACTGTGATAGGAGTTTTTTGGATCCTATATACCATTTCTCTTAGTTTCCCGTAGACGAGATAGTAAATGCCTCAAACTGTTGTTTCAAAATAGCTTTTTGCATTTTCTTAGAGTTAGCATTACCACCAAACCTTGTCTTGATAGCTGCCCAAATCTCTTTGGCATCATCCATGCCATGAAAACGTCTGAGATGATCTTTTGGAACAGCCTTTAGAACAGTAGTTCTCGCTTTCCTTCTTTTCATCAGCAAACTGTTCTTCCTGTGTGGTTGGATGTATGAACACCTTTTTACACCATCCTTACCTTTGGTGACTCGCATTTTTGAGTTCACATTTTGAATCACTTTCCAGACTCATTATATATATACTCATGATAATGTTCAATCTCCATTGCCCACGTATCATAATCATTCTTTTTGAAGAAGGGCAGTTCCTAGTTTGATGTTTGGAAGTGTAGTTGGTGAGTGATAATTTGTGGTGGTTTAGCTGGAGCATCTCCTTTGTTGGATCTGGTTGTGATCCAGCAAAGATTGCATCAACATGAAGAGACAGGTTCTTAATTCATCATGAAGAGGAAATATCATCGTGTGCAGACATGATTATTTTGGTGGAATTTAAAGGTTTTATCTATGTTCCATCTTAATGTGTAAAGTTCCCCTTGGTGCGCTCTGATACCACCTTGTAGGTCTTCTCAACAGGGATCTTTATGTGCCTAAACGACTGTATAGTTCTCTGAATAAATCACAAAGAAACTATGAGAGACAATAACAGTGAATACAAATATTGACGCGGAATATCAATATCTATACCAAGATGAACACAAGAACAAAATACTAAATTTGCTATTTACTATTTCTATTTGATTGTGAATGATCAATCAACACATAACTTTACAATGCTATTCTACGTTCCTTTTATAAGTTTAAGGAACCCTAAACGCGTTAAGAGATAATGCTTATCTCTTCCTAGATGAACGCTAAATGATAACTAATACTAATATTACAACCAGACTTAACTTTCTGACTAAACAGTATTAACTTTAATACTGTCACACTTAAGTTAGTGCTGGCAGACTTAACTCGCTCTACCAGACTTAACTTCTATACTAACAGTACTAACTATTACTCTATCAGTACTAACTTGAACTAACAGACTTAACTTTAATACTAACAGTATTAAGTCTGTTTACAATATTTTCCTAACAAAAGCGACACCAACTCATCTTTTATGTTTAGAACAAACAGAGAAACTGACTTCCAATTCCAAGACAACTCCATTAAAAAAAATAGGAACACGCTTTCAATCCTGGTTAACCTTTGAATTAAGCAGCATCTTATGTGGTATTGGCTACATATAAAATAAAAACAAAATTCAAGATAATCACGATAAACTAACACTTATAATCAAGATTGAATAAATGGATAAACAAATAATGGTTAATGTACCTGATACATCCGTGGATGATGACAGTCGACAACAACACACTCCATCTCATGATCTTTAGTAAAAACATAATCAATTTCATCACCATCTTTTGCATAGAAGTTAACTAAAAAAGTCTTTATATCAATCTGCTCGAAATGAATAATCTTAGGATTAAGATCTTTTACAGTTGAAATAAAAGTAACCCATTGAGAGCCATTAAAACTACAAGCAGAATCTTTAAAGTCCCTATCCATTTTAACCATGTGAACATTCCCTTTCGTATCAACAAGCTCCACATAGTTTGTATCAGCGTTCAAAATCTTTAGCCAAACTAAACTGGGCAATACCTAAATTTAAAAAATATATATATAAAAAAACAAAAATAAAAAGGAAAAGAATAAATAAGAAAACAAAACATCCAAAATTTCTTACAAGTTCGACGTCATATCCAACAGGTAGCAAATTAAGAAATTCTATACAACCATTATTATTGATATCAACTAGACAAAAAAACGACAATAAAAACAAAAACTACAAAGTAACATTAAAAAAGTAACAACTTAAAATATATTGCAACATACTTACCAAAACATTTCAATACATCTGACATGATTACTGCAAAAACAAGAACAACCTTTAAGCCTCATTTGAAGTTACGAATAGTAATAAATGGTTAACTTTTTAGTATCTTCCTTAGAAGTGAGGATAAATATTCACATCATTACATATATGGGTGTCAATCAGTTTAATGGTCTTATTAGGTAGCCTAAATCATTATTTTTAAGAATTCAAGACAAACATATCATCACAACAAAAATTAGCAAACAAACATAAGGGACAATACATTATACATGAAAGTATGTGTAACTACACTACTACAAATTCATATGACAACTTACTCTAACAAACCTAATTGCTCTACGCATCATTCAACTTGATGGCAAACACTTGGTAGGTTGGGGAGGTCCAATTTCAAATCTAGGGATGAGGAATTTAATGTGTAATAATGCCCAGCTTATATGAGGGAAGATATTACATGGTTTATGTGGAGGAATCCATCCACAAACAAACCAGGGGATTAGTGATGACCCATGTTGTCAATACCATAGTAGCAGAGAAAGACAAAGAACGACAGGCTACCCTAAAGACGGGTCAAGTTCAGTAACAAAATCACGGTTTACTATTCGCATAAAAAATCATATGACATTAATTTATCAACCAAAAATAGAATAGCAACGTCCATTAAAACAAACAAAATATCATTAACAATAACATACACTATAATATTAAATAAAGATAACACTCAACTAACTTCAATTATACAACCTTAAGATAACAGTCTACTAACTTCAATTATACAACCTAACTTCACAAAAAATTAGGCCTTTCAGGTAAAACCGATTATTTGGACATGCAACAACACCAACATAACATTAAACATCTCTGAATATCATCCACACAAACTGATCAAAAAAAAACAAAAAATAACTAAATAACACAATTGCGAAATACAAAAAAGTGAATAAAATTTAACTATAATAGATACGGTTAACACAAACAACGAGATTTTTAAAAGAAAAAATACAAACCTTTGATTGATATTGAGAGACGAAAACGAGTGGACAGATCCGGTTGAAATGAAATAACTTTGAGGAAATATATCATTTAACGTTACAAACATGACAAACCAAAGTGTAGTTTTGTTTGTAGGATTAATCTGGCCCATTTCACTCGGTCCAGTAATTCTCTTTTTAAATACCATTTGGCCCAATAACAAAATACACCTCAAATTCAAATAACAGCACCAAAAAAAACTAGAGCCCAAAACTGTTAAGAAAAATACAAAACATACCCTCACTTATAACTATTACGACTAAAAAAACGGAAACAATACAGTTAGCGTTATCAAAATGTATACTTAATCTATTCAAACGAGGATTGGTCGATTACGTTCACTTGGCCTACGATTTCGGTTAATAAAAACAAAAATACGCCGAAATTATATGTTCACAACAATTTAAAAAAACAACTATCAGATCAGAATCAATAGGTTTGGAAAAGATCCAGTGTTGATTATCTCAATAAACTTACACTTTAAGACAGCTCGGTAAAGTTTATATAAATTACAAAAGAAAAACATATAATATCAAACCGTGAAACAATTTAACACAATTGAAACACATCGTCTTAGATATCAAATAGACAAACACTATAAAAAAATATGAAATATTTATTTGACACATCTTTATAATACATGTATATAAAAAATAGACAAACAATTTAACAAACTTTGATAACATTGAATATGAAATGGACTCAATTGGACGTTGTATAAACGTATCAATTTGGTAAAAAGGTGAAAGATTTTAAGTCACGTAACAAACAACTTCAGAAACCACTTATACCTAAATCATTAAGCCACATAAGTAACACGTTCATATATTAGGTTCCATAAATGGAAACGGTGAGATACATAATCTTAAATACTATACATAATACGACAGAACATAAACATCATCCATGTTCAAAAGATACATAATTCTAGAAATATGACAAAAAGATACTTAAAGTAGTGTATTGAAGAACACATCAAACAACCTACTTCAACAAACTTCAAACACTGGAAATGGACCTTCGTCCTCATCATCCAAACTCCTAACATTGTACCTGTATTTGAACCTTAACATTTTGTCTTGAGCAAATCCGCATGCACGACCAAACTCTTTCCAATTCCCACGCACACCAACATTATTCGTCCTATCAGGATCTTCCTAGTGATACTCCATTCTCATTGTCATCATATATTCAATGTTCTGGTTTCTTATGAAGCATTTTTCATACATGTGCATGGAATATGAGTTCAAGAAGTTTGCCGGAAATTTCTACAAAAAAACTTAAAAAAAGAATCATATTCTCAACTAATAAATACCTAAGTATAAATTTAACAACGTATAAATTTTAAGGATAAAAACATTACCAGCCGGTCCCTATGGGTTATCATCGAAAACCACTTAAAAAGGCAGATTTGTCTTTCTTGCCAAAGTGATTTTTGTGATATGTCCACTGACAAGTATGTTCCATTTTGTCATCGGCTACAAAATACATACAACTTTTAATATATAAATAGCACAACATTAAAAATACGCATATATAAATATATATTAATAGGTTTAAAACATCAGATTGCTAATTTAACGAAATAATAATGAAAGAATTACCCAACCTTAATTTTTGGGTGATGGCAGGTTGTATAAACAAATAAGATCTGACAATCTGGGTGTTTGTAAGGGTTTTGTTAGATGAAAAAGACATATGTTTAAGATGCCATGTGGCAAATTTTCTGCATCGATCAGTACTAACTATTTTATGCAGCAGTATTACAATACACCTTACAACACCACGCAGTAGCGTACAACTTATTGTGAAAAGTTTTGTGGTCCTTTTTCTTTTATACTTTATGCAGGTTGTATAAACAAATAACATCTGAATATCTGGGAGTTTGTAAGGGTTTTGTTAGGTGAAAAAGACATATGATAAGAGCAAGTGGCAATTTTACATCAAATCCAATACACTATATATGCAGCAGTATTACAACAACAACCAGTAGACTACAACTTATTGTTAAAAGCTTTGTGGTCCTCTTTCTTTTATACTTTATCTACTAATAATCCAAAATTAAATTGAATATCTGTTTTGGCATTTACAACTTCTAAAAAGACAAAACACCTATATCAAAAGTTGACATATATGGATGATGTAATATTTAATATTTTGAAGTAGTTTAATATTGTAACTAGCCTAAATAAACAGGTTTGAAAAAATTTCCTAAAGTGACTTTTTCTAAATAAACAAACAGGTTGCTAACATAAAGTAGTCGCTATTATTTTTAACAACAGAAATTAAACATTATTCTTTTTCATAGTTATTATAAAATCAAATTTTAACCTATTATTAAGAACGTACCTTCTTCTTTAAAAGACAACTGCAGTTGATTTGGTGCCAAAGTTGTAACTCCAAGAAAACATCTAGTAGTATAAAAGAAAGAGCATTAACTGAATGCGATTATTCCTTTTTTCGTAAAAACAACATACATCCTATGCTTCATTTCTTGGTTTTTAACTATAACTTTCCAATTCTTTCTGTTAAACTGATACTCGAATAGATTAGTACCATCTCCAGCCTCTAGACGAGTGACATCAACATTATAATGTTCATCTTCAACATCTATAGCAATTGTGTCTTCTACATTTAAGTCATGTAAGAATTTTGCCAAAACTGTCTGTATGTTAATAACAATAGTAACACTTTAGTAGGCAATAACATAAAATAACTGGACACATATACATGTTACCTTACAAATAAACAAACAAGTGGCATAAAATTAGACACATATATATCTTCCAGCTTATTAAGTCGGCTTATGGATTATTTGATTTTGTGTTTATGTTTCAGAAACTCATATTTGGTGAGTTTTTTGAAAACATTTATGCTTATATAAGTTTATTAAAAGATAATAAACTAAAAGTCACTAACGGTATGATATATTAAGCATTAGCTTAAATGGAAATAAAAAAAGTTTATAATTTAAGGGGTATTACCTGAGGTATCTTTGGGTAATTAAAAACCCAACTAAGACACCTAGATAGACGTCCTTCTACAGCATCTTAGCCACCCATTTCATTTCCAAAGTTCAAATACCCAGTAACATAGAATGAATAATCACCCTCTTGGATGAAATGCAACATAAGAGCTAACAGATCGATACCATCTATTGCAAAATCAGTCCATCTTTTTTCTTGCAACATAGCTATCCCATCTTGCTTTTTAACAAACCATACTTTGAAACGATGCCTGTTTTGGTTTGTCAAGTAAAGGAACATGTTTCCATTATAAGCTTCATCCATAAAAACATCTGGAAGTTTCTGCAAAACGAAAGACAGACATTATTCATTTCAATATGTTTATTAACATTATTGAAATAACCATATTTTTTTATGCATAATCTAAATACCTGTTTCTTTGGAAAAGTTTTGACATCTAACGGAAAAAGAAACTCTAAAACCATTTTTTTCATATAAAAATTATTAACCAAAATCATTATTTGTAGAATAATCACATGATTATAATACAAATATTTGAACGGTTTAAACGAGGACACTATATAGTCTCAAGGTAAAGCTTTATGCCTCATTAGAAGATAGGAATAGTAGTAAATGGTTAAGGTTTTTATATCTTCTTTATAAGTTAGGATAAAAATGACATCATTACATATATGGGTGTCAATCAGGTTATTGGTTTTATCAGGTGGCAAAAAACATGAAGGATATTGGATATCATAACATCAGGGTAGGATTAGGGGTTGGCCTTTCTAGTGAGAGAAAAACCTTATGTGTGTAATTGATGAAATGAACAACCAACCTCTTTCCATGGCTGGAAAAAGGCTTATATAGTGAGTTACATGCCCTAGAAAATAGGCTATGGTGTGGGCTTACATGTGGGTAAAGACCTAGCCCAAAACCATAAGTCATACGCTTACATTACATCTATAAGCTATGCTATTCTAGACAATAAACGGACTGACCGAGTCTTTTTCATGAACCTAACAATCTCCCCCTAAGGGAGGTCACCCTTGAAAAATACAATATGAATCCTAGCATTCTAAGTCTTGAACATTTGACTTCAGCTCGTAATCTTTGATTATTCATTCTTTGATCTCTTTGTACATTATGTAGTGACTTTTGAGCATAGTTCCTTTGACTTGTGTGATCTTTGATCTTTCTTTAAGATTATCAGACACAATAGATCTCTTAATCATCCTTGTAGTGTAGTATTGCCTCCATGCTATGTTATGACCTTCAGACCGGCATGCTCACACTTTTCTAGATCATGATAGCATGCATCAGAGTTGCGGAAGCTATGTTATAGGTCTTTTAGTTATCATGATGTCTTTGATTAGGAATATGAAGTGTAAGCATGGGGTTGTGAATTGACATGTCTCTTGCCAGCAGCTGCTACCGTTGGGGATTCCTGCAAGTATATGTTAGTAATAAACAAACGAAAGTTTCTTTGTTCACTTTCGTTGAATAAGGTTGCAAGAACCACGGTTCCCCATTAATCTGTATAAATACTGTCTGTGGTCAGGTAGAATTCCGAAGAATCTCCTTGACAGGGTTTCGCAGCTGCGCTAGCCATTCTCAAACCAGAGCGTCTCAAAGTAGACAAAGCACAGAGTGAGTGAACCAGTGAATTAAAAACCCACTAATTAATGATAAATTGATTTGAAAGTCAGTCGCATGTCACTTAGAAAAGAGTTTTTGTGACACATCGAAGGTTTTATAACATAAAATCAAATTTCATCAGAAACACATTTGTTTTGAAAGATATACACAGTCAATGTGCTCGAAAATCAGCTGTTGAGCACATCAAAAGGTTTTCCAAAAACTACTCGTCAATTCATTGCCTGGAACAAGTTTGATTCATAAAGAATCGCACCATCATTGCTTTCCATTTGTCACAAGTTTGATCCATAATGGATCTCACATGTCACCTACCAAGAGCTTGTTTGATGTTGGCTCTAGAAGGATTTCCATCTTCATTATGAGTACTTTCGTATCACTCGGATGTTCTGGCAATACCACGAGGATAATGCGTAGGACTCTCAAGATCTTACTTGTTATCCCAGTGTGTGATGAACCAGCATAGTTTGTATTAGTGTCCTAACGAGATTTATGGATGCTCTCATGGCTCTAGACTCAATAGTGCACTTTTGGTTTTTAGTAGTCGAAGGCTGGAGCAGACTACCACCTTTTCAATATCGTCTAACTCGGAGTGAGAGAGACTATAGAATTGTATTGATCTCCATGAGAAATGAAACAATAATCCTTTGAGGGATCATTAGTGGCTAGGGAGGGTTGTTCAGCGTATCACTGGGTCCATGATACTTGTCTTCAATGTTAGCAATCAACCTCGTGATTCTGACAGCATATGTATTGACCCGGTTTCTGCCTAATGTGTAAGGAGGGCTGCTTTCTTTTCACCATTTATCTTAACATTTCTTTTTCATTCTTCAACCCCTTTAGTGCTTACCGAGACTTTATTACTAGTACCTTGTTGGGTTTATTCCAGTACTAGCTCCATCTCAGTCGGCACTATTCCCTTTTTCTCACATTACTCCTTTTTTGCATCATACCTAAGGACTTCTACACTAACTAGTAGATTATTCATGGGTAGATCCCTTCGGCTCTGGCGGGATCATGGGAACATGTACCTAACCTTACCATCCTTATAACTCTGATAAAGTAAATACAAGGTCAGTCTTTTGGTACAGTTCTCTTCGCCATAAAACCAATTGAAAATCAACCAAGATACTCGTGATATAGATATCAAAGCCATTGTACCTCGATTGTTTTAGTTATTTAGAAACGCTCCCCCTCAACACGTGCGTCGATTTTCGAAATTGTTTGGCACATAGAGGGAGGAGTACCTATTTGAGTCTTAATAGATCACATTTTTGTCAGATTTAATATTTAAATCACATTCTCTCCCCTAATCAAAAATTTCAAACCCTTTATGATTTAGGATCTCAATTGATTTAAATATGTTAGAAAATTTGGGAGAAAATGTGGTCTTATTAATTACAAGCTGATATTGGAACATCTTATTTCTCCCCCTCAATTTATGAGGGATTCTGTTAGTGTCAGGTATGATAAGTTTGACAGATTTTGAATTTAATGAAAAATTCATACACTAACACTAACATACCATAGCTATACAACTATATAATGTACAAAGTGTATAATATTTTACAGATGATATTGACCTTATGAATGGAATGAAGAGCTCATTCCGTTCTCTGAAGAAGTCTGTAGTAAATATTGCTAACACGTCCACCAACAAAGCATTCCAAGTTCTGGTAGATCCTTCACGTCTTCAGTCTCCTTTCAATAGCAGACATAAACTCCTTGCTCCTTGTCACGTCCTTCTAAGTCCAAAAGTACGTATTCATCCCCGGATTGAGCCACTTAATCTTGAATTCCTTAACTCTGTAATCCAGTGTGTCCAAAATGCGTGTCAACGTACCATCACTAAACTTATATATTTCTTTGAATCTCATGATCTTTCGTTCATTGTTGTTGACCGGGAATACGACAGCTCGAGGAGACTCAATGATAGTATAATCATGCTTGAACCTGTAGCCTTTAGCATCCCATCCTAGTTTAGTGAGGTTCAGCTGTGTCTGGTAGCTTTCAATTCTGAGTTGAAAGTCTTCAACCCGCTGACGAATCCCTAGGTTTTGGGTCCATAATTTGACAGCTGTAGATAACATGCGTTTGTCGGAACCAGAAAGGTGATCAAGATAGCCTTGTAGAATGAGCAGATTGAGGTCTTCAAAGTTACTGGGATACAGGTTCTTGAAATCTTTTTCAGCGATCTTGTATTCTTGGGAATTAGCTCGTCAAAGAACAATCTCGCTCAAGTAGTCATACCCGTATCTTGAATAGGTTTTGATTCTGACGACACTGAGAATTCGCATGTGATTTCTGACTTCTCTTTGACGTGACAAAAAATCATGTCTCTCAATATAGAACCTTTGTCGATTGAACCACCAGTAAGATATACTATAAGCTGCACTTATGTCATAGGTGCATACCTCATCAATCCACATTTGTTCTGGCACTAGTAGTTCAAGTCCAAAGTCAGGATAACGAGTAACCTTCATCTTAGAAATTGACAGTGTGGGCCTGCTTCCCTTGTTGCCATATCTTAAATACTCTAAGTCCTTATTGAAAAAGAATTCTGTTTGAATAGTGAGATGACTTAGAGGACCACCGAGAGGCAATGGTCGGCTGCCATCGATTCTAACTTGATCACCTTCTGGATTCGCCCAGTTTATCTGATCTGTAAGCATCTTGTGACACTCCTCCATCTGGAACTGAAGTTGAATGACATCTGGGTAGAAAGATTTAACAACTTCATATGCCTGCCCTTCGAAGTCTGCTTGAGTAAGCACGGTCTTGGTCACTTTTTGGCAATACCAGTTCATAAAAGTTGTCATGTCTCCAATCTTTGCAAGTAATGAGTTCTCAGCAGGGGGTTCATAAGATGAAACCAACATAGAAGCCCAGTTGTTCTCTATATCTAACACATTGGAAGAAGGGATGGTCCAAGCAGGTTCAGGAGTTGCTGGTCTTTCTTCTTCTAGGAGTGGTTTCCACCAGTCTTTTCTCATGTCATCATTTGGTAGGTGATCATTCCCGATGTCTTCATCGTCAAACAAGAGTACCTATTCATCAGGAATGGAATCATCATTCATAAGAGAATATGTAGGAGATAATTCTAGAGCAGCAGAAACACTAGCTGACTCAAATCTAGTATCAGATGTAGTCCAAGCCACGGAAGGTGGTGTAGAGACCACTGATATGTGTGAAAACACATATCCGTTTAATATAAAAAATGACCCATAAAAGACAAAATTATGCTTAAAATGCTTGTATATTGCTTGTTTTGTCTTTGTGATTGTGTAGGTATGGATAATGCAAATATCACAAGAAAACGGTCAAAACCGGACAAATACGGACACGAGACAGAAAAGAGTGTGCAATAGCCGGGAGTATGCTATCAAGGTCAAAAGTCAACTTTGTCAACAAGGTCAACCAAAGTCAACTCACTAAATGACAAAACCTAAAAATTCCCAAAATAGCCCCTCATTGTTAAACATATTTCACAAATAACCCTTAAAACCCTAACGGTGTTAACTTTCTATTAATAAAAGTTAACACTCGTTATCTCCTTATAATAACCCAAATTCAAAACCTGTTAACTTTACCCGAGCCCAAAACATATCCTAGCCCTAATCCCTTTTGTATAGACCCAAAGTCAAACGAAATATAACCCGGGTCAAAAGAAATCAAACGCGCCCTTTTTTATAAAAGAATTGCGTAAGAAAATCAGTTTTACTATTTATCACCTCCTTCAATTTTTACCTGCGTAAAATCAAAGGGTAAATTAAAATTGAGGACGTGGAAGAATGATTTGAGTACTAAGTGTCATGGTGGCAGAGTTATACGAAATAAGAGACTCTTATTGGTTGAAACCCAAGAAGAATGACGCACGGGTCTGACAAGAAACACACCAATCATTGGATTTTTGCACTAAAAAGAGTACAAAAGAAGCACACAAGGTCTGACACACGGAATGCCACGTTGACAATTCATGTGCTCACCCCAATTAATCCAACGGTGATTATTAGAGATCCAATGATGAGAAAGAATGAAAGGCCAAGATGAATGGGAGCATATAACAACCTGAAGGCCTAGAAGCATCATCTGGCAGCTATAAATACAAGTTCACTCCTCACACACATCATCTTCTTTCCTACAATTTTTTTAAGTTAGTAGCTTTTGTAATCTCTTTATTTGAAATGTAATTTTCTTATTAAAGCTTTTATAATTTCAATTTCAAGTTTTGTAATCAGTCTCAAATCAATGAAATATTAGTCCACTTTATTAAATCTGTTTTTGCTTAATAAGTTCTTAAATTTTCAAAAAGTTCTTATATCTCAAATGTTGTTGTCTACTGTTACATAATCTCTCATAAGCTCATCAATAGCTCTTCTCATGTCTCTAAGCTTGCAATTGAGCTTATCTAATCATTAATGTATTAAAACCTTTAAAATCTGTTTAAACCTATGCTTAATTCGGATCTGAGTTGCTTGGATGATAAGCTTAACCTGGAAGAGCTTATGGGACTTAACTAACTTATCCTTGTGATAAGCTAGAGCTTGTAGACAGATCACTTGAGCATATTAAGCCTTTGTTGTGCTAAGGCAATTGTAAGTTTCTCTTTCATTCAATTTTTAGCTTATTTTCATTCAGCTTATTCTAGTGCTTATTTTTAGCTTAATTATAGCTTAATTGTTCTAATATAGCTTATTAGTTAATCATCTTAATCTGTTTTTAGTTTATATCGCTTAAATCTTAGGTTTCATTAATTCTGCCTTTAAAACTCATAAAAAAATATAGCATAACCTTGGAGCTTATTAATTCTGCTTAATCAATTGTTTAAACATGTTCATTAGGCTCATTATAAGCTGATTACCATCTGGTATTTCTAGTTTGAGCTTAATTTCTAAGTTTCATAAGCCAAATATGGACTTGAGTAAAAATAAAGGGGTGCTTGGCACAACAGTACTAACTAAGAGTTAGTACTGCTTGTGACTCTCTTGTTTCTTAAAACTAAATTTAATGCTCATTTAAGGCTTATATGTTTGAATCCTAGTTAGTTTGTTAAGTGTAATCAAGTTTTCATTAGATTTTTAGTTTATATTTTAAATCTGTTAGTATAATTTTAGTCTAGCCTGCATTTTCAGTCTAATTGCTTTCTAGTTGCTCACATTGTCCAAATTGCACTTAGTATGTTGTTTTGAATGTAGTGTCATAGCCTGCACTTAGTAGTTTTGTGTTTTATTTACCAATTGCATCAGCAGATAATATTGCAAACAACCATTTTCAACATCAATTTTCAGTAGGTAATTTTAGTTCTTAGGTCTTAATTTTTGGAATACAAGTAGATCTAGGGTTATAGTTAATCTATTTTAATTTTGTTTGCATTAAAAAGCTCATTTGATAATCTAATTTTAAGCTCAAAAGTAGCTGTTATCCTTTCAAATAAAAAAGAAAATTCAGCAAGTGCTGAGTTTTCTATCTGTTTTCAAGCACCTTTTTCTTTAAGCTATTGATTTCCAAATTTCTTTTCAAAAGTATTTTTAAGTAGCTAGTAGGTCAAGGTTTAATCTTCTATAAGTCATTTTGTCTTAAGTCCTTATTTGCTAAGTTTAAATTTAAGCCTTAAAGTAGCTTAAGGTCTGTTTTGTTTACAGTTTAATTTTAAGTGCTTAATTTGCTTATTTCCTTTCTTTTTGCATATTTTCTTGTTTAAACTAGCTTATTAGGTTTAATATAGTTTGCTTATAGTTTGCTTTCCTAGCTTTTAGCTTATTGTTAGCTTTTTAAGTTGTCAATCTTAGACAAAAAGCCAAAAAGTAAAAAAAAAATAGCTTTAAGAGTTTTTCTGTCTTTTAAGCCAGTTTTCTAGCTTATTTAGGGCTTTTCAAAAACAATTTCTTTTAGTAAAAGTGCTTAATTTTAGCTTATCTACAACTTTGTTTTTATAAGTTTTAAAAAAAAGGGAAGATGGAAATCGGGGGTGAGCAAGGCTCGAACCCCCGACCTCAACATCCTCAACCTTTATAAACGCCTCACACCACACACCTCTAACCAACGTGCCCTGGGGTCTTTTTCGTTATAGATTCACAATATTTAGTATTTGTATACATTTTATCCCTTTTAGCTTAATAAGCTGTTATAGCTTAATACACAGCTTATTCGATAAGATGTGTAACCAAGCTTATTTTTCCTAGATTCTTATTAGTTCAAGCTATTTTTTGTAATTTTTTGTAATTTTTTTAGAATTTTTATAATTAGTTTAGTATTTTTAAACATTTATTTTTATTAAAAACTTTAAAAAATCATAAAAAATAGAAAAATAATCAAAAAATATAATTCTTTTTTAGAAAATTTTCTTTTATCATATAGTTTCTAGGAAAATTAGTTTTGCTTCAGTAGGGTTAAAATTGCAAAATTTCAATTTTTAAAGAACGGGATTCGTTTCCGTTCACGTTTTTCGTGTTTTTAAGCTCATTTCAACTCCGTTTTTGTTCTAGTTTTCTTTAAACTTACTTTTTAGTCAATTAGAGTATATTAAAAGTGAAAACTTCATTTTAGGTTTAATTTTGGAAATGTAGGGTTTTTAATCATTGTTTAGGGTTCCCGTTTTGCGTTTTTAGTTAAAGTTTAAATTCCCGTCATTAAAGTTAGGTTTAATTGTCCTTTAATTTGTTCAATTTTAGGATTTTAGGAAACAAATCATCTTTGAACCAATTCTAATCATTGTTCAAACAACAAACGTGGTCTCAATTTCATAAATCGTTGGGACTTAACCACCCAGTAATCACTTACCGATAAATATACGTATTATTATATATAATTGTGAAGATTCTCCTTACTACCTTTGTCCTCAAGGGTAGTTTGGTAATTTTCTATTATTTTATATTTAATTAATACGTGTATAAAACTATATACATCAACCACTGTCTTGGATGAACTTGGAGCCTTACTGCCTTGTTGCTGAGCTAATCCAGATGTACCAGTAGATGGAGGAGGAGGAGGCGGGGGCAACTGAGAAGATCCTGAAGTACCTGGAGCGCCTGACACGCCTGCTGGAGGTGGTGGTGGAGGTGGTTGTGAAGGTGGAGACCTAGAAGGAGTTCTTTGAGAGGTACGTTTCTTTCTTTTCTTCATGCGAGCTTTCTCCAGATCTGACAGAAGTTGATTTGAGTAATCACGTTCCAAAGACTTCTCCAGCGCCTCAAATAAATTCTTGTGATCTTTATGAGCCAGGTAGGATTTATCTTCAAACATCCATTGTTGGAGTACTTCCTTCATATCAACGGCAGGCAGATCACTAAAATGAGCTCAAAGTGAAGCTTGCATTGCCCAGTCAACTGCATCAGTGACTATCTCATCAACTGCTTAGCTCACCTTATGGAGAATATTGAGATTCTCCAAGTTGTACAGCCTGGACCCATGTTTGTCTAACCTTTCCTCCAAGGCTAAGTTGTTTTGTATCAAATCCGCCATGTGTTGTTCAAGCTCACCAATGTGTTGTAATAAGATCAGATCTGAGGTGCTTTGTTGTGGTTGAGGTGGTGGTGGTGGGAGAGATGTTGTTGTTGTGATTGTTGTGGTTGTTGCTATTAATGTTGGAAGCAGTGCATGAACTGTTGTGGAGACTGAATGTGGTAATGAGAGATCAATAACCGGAATGGTCATTGGTGGAACTGAAGAGGAGTCCTGATGAATAGGAATCATGACCATTGACCGAACCTCTGATTCAACATTGGTTTTCTCAGGTTCTTCTTCCTGTGGCTTCTCCCCGAGGAACTGACTAGTGAAGCTGAGTTCCTTGTCAAGATTTTATAGGGAAGACAAGGTTCCAATAGAGCTTGTAGGGTCTTTAAGAATCACTTGATCTTCAATTGGGAGTTTGAGGTTCACCTGAACATTTGGGTAAGCAGTTGTGGTAAACTCTTCATCCATTTGCTCAGTGATTTGTTGAGTTGAAGCATCAGTGGCCTCTAAGTCCATGTGTTCAAGGTTTGGTCCAGCATGAACCACATGACTTGATTGAGGTTGAGACTATGCAACATCACCAGGGTTTGATCTAGCCTGGCCTTCATCTTGTACACCAGGGTTTGGTCCAGCTTGGCCTTGATCTTGATCTCCAGCATTGATCCCATGTACTTTCTCATCAAATTCTGTTTCACTGTCAGTTGGAGCTAGGTCCGCATCCAAGGAAGGCGAATCAGCAATTCCAAAGGGTTCAGTGGGCATAGGAGTGCGCCTCTAAAATATAAATTATTCTGTTGGGCTCTTCCTTTTTGGAGTCTGAAAGGTGAGTAGATCAGGAGCAGCTTGTTCTTCAATGACTTTCTCTTTACCCTTCCCTTGTACCTTTGGAAGCGGTTGAAATCTCCTAGAATCAGGTTCCCTAAACACCAACGGACGAGATGGTATCTGAGTTCGTTCTCCTTGATCCTTTAAGCTTAGTTTCAGGGCCCATTGAAGGTTTGCTTCCTCATCACCATAGACAGGTTCCTTTTCTGGAACACCTTCATCGACAAACTCATCAACTAACTGTAGAGGGCCCTTTGGCATGCGCTTCTTTGTCACCTTACCCGCTTTAAAACGTTTGGCAAGAGATGGTGCATCAGATGTCTCCTTGACTGGTTTATGCTTTTTACCTTGGTCTTTCTTGGAGGGTTTAGTGGGTGCCGGTGTTGATTTAGGTGGTTGAGAGGAAGTTTGCTTGGGTGCCTTATCATCTGCAGGTTTTGTGACTTTGGCTGCCTTAGGTGCTGAGGGCTTGGTCTGCTTAGCCGCCTTGGGTTTTGTAACCTTGGTAGCTTTAGGAGATTCGGTTACTCCTTCTTCCCCTGCCTTACCACATTCTTCATCCAGATATTGTTGATACTTGGCGACATGCTCCAGGTATTCGTCATAGAAGGGTGCTCTTTTATTTTCATCAGTGAGAAGAGCATCAGGTATCGGCATACCAAATATTTCCCTACCATCCTTTCCAACAGACCTGAGAGTGCCCAGAACAATTTCATCATGTGAGTAGTGAAGGGTGAATTAGTTCTTGGGTGAATGTTGTGCTTAGTTTTCAGGTAGTGGATGATGAGTTTGGTGAATTTGATGCTTGAGATAAGCAGAGGGGTAGACTTCTTCTTTCCACATGCCGCCGTCGTCAAATTCTTCTTGTTAGTGACGAATGTTTGAATTGATTGAACAAATTCTTCCCAAATCCTCTCAGTATAATCGATGTTGGATCGATGGATGATACCCTAAATAATCTGCAGCACAGGATGTCTTGGCCTATCATATCTAGCAGTTTTACCGGTAAGGCACATGTTGATCATGGACAAGATGGCTCTCCATGGTTGATAGAGAGAATTAAAGGACATTGCAGATACATTTTTGAGCGTACTGGGGTATCCCAGAGTGTTGACATATTCGATAACTGTATCACTTGAGGGTGGAGCCACAAATGGATCATTATCATTGGTTGGTGTGATTTGAATTGCATCTCTGATAATTTATTTATGAAGATTAAACTATTGCTCATCCAACTGACATTTGTACATCCCAGTAGTAGAGTTATAACACATGGTGTCCTAGAACTGCTGAATGTAATTGCAGGAATCATAGAGGATGCCATGGAGTCCCTTAAGAAATTGGTATTTTTCAGTATGGTCACAGCAACCTGGGAGATTGGACTCTTTTGTGACTTCAGAATGTCAAGAACATAGTTACATTTGCCGATAGGCACCTAGTTGCGAACTGGTAGGATCTGATCATCTGTTCTTATTGGTGGTGCGATGGTAGGAGCTTGTTCAGCAGGAACATCATTGGCAAGAATATTCATGTCAGCCATAGTATCTGCACATGTAAATCCAACAACAGGACATACATACAGATACATGATGTTAGAATGGAGCAACTCGCTACAAAACTCGCTACCAAGATAGATGGCACACAACTCACTACACAACTCACTACACAACTCGCTACTAATTAGATGTCACACAACACGCTACACAACTCGATATTAAAGAATACTTAACTCGTTAGAAAATTTGAAAATTTTGAAATAGCGGGTTGCATATTTTAATATAAATGAAAATCTTCCTCAACTCGCTACTGGGTAGCGAGTTGCCTGTTCATGATAAAATAATAAAAAATATATTTAACTCGCTAAGGCAATTCACAACTCGCTATCATGAGCACAATAACGCAACTCGCTACCATGAATTATCACCCAACTCGCTACTTAGCACACAAACAACCCGCTAAGACTTAAAATCATGAAACCAGCAATTAAGTACAAGACAACACTTGTTTACCACTTAAACACCATTAGAGAACATTTTGCAACATTCAGAAACAACAAACAACAACAATCAAGGATCTTTGACTAGTAAAAGTCAAAATATGTCACGAAAATCATCAAGACCACAAAAATAATGAAGGAGGATGTAATTAAAACACGAACGAGGCATCATTTATACATATTAACTCTAACCCAGCAAACAAAACATCATTTCAACAACAAATAATGATTTAGATGATGAAACTAGTCGACTTCATAGATTTAGAATGATTCAGTATGATTAAGGAAACCATGTTTTAGAATTAAGATGTTTGCAAGATAGAGAACATAAAACAAAACGTACCTTTGCAAGACTAACGACAGAAATCAAGAATCAATATAAGACACTAGTTAGCGAGTTGCGGTTATGGGTTTAGAGGATATAATTTTGACCAGATATGATGAAGGTTTGACCAGACACAACTCGCTACCACCTTTTATACTATTAGAGGTTTCACCATTTGGCAGATTTGGTCCCTATACTTCCTAAGTCCTTCTCTTTCAGGTTAAGAGTATTAATAAGGTTAGGACAAGTTTCATAAATGGCACAAATAGTCCTTATAGTTTCATAAGCCAAGGAAACATTTAGAAAATTGCACATAAGTCCATATACTCACAAATAATTGACAATTTTGGCCTTTTGAGTCAAAATTCATTTAATTCCCCTTTAAATTGTAACCCCGTTAAATGCAAAAACCTTTTACCAATTAATTATTGGATGAATTAAAATGCCTATTGGATGTTATAAATTGGAAAACACTCTCCCCCTCAATCAATGACCCGTTTTCTATTTAAAGAGCTGTAGTCGTTGATTGAGTGTTAAATTTAAGAAATTCAAGTCCGATTAATTTTCAAATAACACTTTTCCACCGAGTGAGACACAAATAATTTCCTGAAGAATCATAGACGGAAAATTATTTGGATAAAAAGAAGACTTCTCTTCTTTATCAAGAAATAATGCACTGAAGCGTATATTAGATCGAGGGTGCACGGATATGAAGTAATCCATGCCCGAGAGAACTTAATCACCCGCTGTTAGGAACAGCCGTCTTTGTGGTGATGAGCTTTCCTCATTTTGAAAACCAGGTTGCATATCCGAAATAATAGCAAGCCATAAATACATGTTTTGAAAAGATTGAACTTCCGTTCGAGCTTCATTTAAAGACCCGTGTCATTATTGAATGACATTTCTAGGACCGTAAATGTTATCGATAAATGGAAGACATGTCTAGAAAATGATTTTTGGTATTTTCAATTTTCTGATTTTTATGGTTTTTGTAGGTTTTATATTTTTGTATTTTCTTTTTGGTTTTATATATGTACATGTTTACATAGGATACGTGAAGCAAATCCATTACTCATCCTTATTATCCTAAAGACTTTTGAGTGCCTCTAGCTTCATACACTTCATGCCAAGCCGTGGGAGAATGAATTCGAATCGCTCTTTGGGCAATGCCTTAGTGAAGATATCCGCCAGTTGATACTCTGTCCTCATAAAATATAGTTCAACCACTCCATTCTCTACTTGTTCTCTAATGAAATGATGTCGGATGTCGATGTGTTTAGACCGAGAGTGTTGGACGTTGTTGCAGCAGAGAGCTACGGCACTCTTATTGTCATAATACAGAGGGACGTGATTGTATGCAAAGCCATAATCTGATAATTAAGACCTCATCCACAGAATTTGTGCACAACATCTAGACATAGCAATGTATTTAGCCTCTATTGAAGAGATGGAAGTGTTAGTTTGCTTCTTTAATGACCAGCTCACTAACTTATCACCAAGGAACTAAGCACTTCCAGATGTGCTTCTTTAAGTGTATTGACAACCTGCATGATCTGCATCTACGTATGATGTTAGTGCCATAGCGGTGTCTTTGGGATACCAAAGACCCATGTTGATGGTTCCTTGGAGATACCGAAAGACCCATTTAACTGCTTCCAGGTGCTTTTTAGTGGGCATAGATTGATATCTAGCGCACATACACACAGTAAAAACTAGGCCAGGACGAGTGGCTTTAAGATACATCAGGGATCCAACCATACTTCGATATCGAGTCTAGTCAACAAGGATTACGGAGAGGTCCTCATCCAATTTTGATTGCTCCACCATAGGAGTGTCTATAGGGTCACTCTTATGAATATCAAATTTCTTTAAAATTTCATTAGCATATTTAGATTGATTTATGAAAATTCCTTTGGATTCTGATAAATTTGTAAACCTAAGAAAAAGGACATTTGACCCATCATCGACATTTGAAATTTAGAGCTCATTTGATTAGAAAAAAAGGTCACAATCTCTAGCATCAATCGAGGCAAATATAATATCATCAACATATATTTGAACATGAAGAGTGTGTTTGCCTGTTTTCGAAATAAATAGAGTTGGATCAACTACACCCTTGGAGAATCCATAAGCCAGAAGAAACCTCGACAGAGTGTCATACCACGCCCGTGGTACCTGCTTCAAGTCGTAAAGTGCCTTCTTCAGACGATAGACGTGATTCGGATGATCTGGATCAACGAAGCCTTCTGGTTGGCTGACATAGACTTCTTCTTTAAGCTCGCCATTTAGAAATGCAGTCTTCACATCCATTTGATAGACCGTCATGTTTTTGCTGGCTGCATTAGCAATGAAGATTCTGATAGCTTCAAGTCTGGAAACTGGGGCGAATGATTTCTAAAAATCAATATCTTCCTCTTGACGATATCCTTTTGCTACTAATCGTGCCTTTTTTTTCAACACATCACCATATTCGTCAAGTTTCACCTTGTATATCCACTTGAGAGAAATAATCATGGCACAATCCGAAGGTGGTACTAATTCCCATACTTGCAGATGATCAAATTTATGGATTTCTTCTTGCATGGCCTCAAACCAGCAATCTTCAGTGATAGTTGATTTAATGTTTTTCGGTTCAACTTTCGATAGTAAAGAATTATAGAAGCACTACAAGGCATCGGTAGCAAGCTATTTCTAGGTGGATACTGGTCGAGAAGGGTTTCCAATAATATAATCAATCGGATGAGAGTCGGTCCATTTTCGGAGATGTTCATGAGGTTGAGTGGATTGGTTGGATTCAGCTATCGAAACTTCCCCTGATGATGATGCTTCAGAACTCGGGTCTGGAGCAAAAATGTTAACAAAGGGCTCGTTGTCAACTGGAGCAAAAGGATTAACTTCTAAAGAGTGGTCAGCAGCAACACCATGATGTACTGTAGAAGATTGATGATCCGAAGATGATGGGGAATGAGTTCCCGATGGTGCATCTTGATCAACTAAGATGGATACCGATGGATCGACTAGATTGACTGGAACTTGAGCTGCAGGAGCAGGAGGTACCGGTCGATCAACAGTGTGAGGCTCAAAATAGTCATCAAACATCGGCTGGAACAAGATCTCCAAATCTTTATTGGTAGGAGGTACATAAGGTAATGCAGGAGGAGGATTGGTTATGAGCCCTGAACTGATAGGTCTAGGCATCAAAAGGTTAGGAGCGGGTCATGAAGTAGAGTGTATAGGAGTCGTTTACCCAGTTAGCTCATCGAATGTAATGTGAATGGTTTCTATGATTTGGCGGGTGCGTTTGTTGTAGATTTGGTAACCCTTCTTGTTTGGTGCATAACCAACAAAGAACACAATGTCTGCTTTAGCCTTTAATTTGCCAAGATCTTCACTATCGTTTGTTGGGTAGCATAGCGCACCAAAGACACGAAGAAAAGAAAGATCCGGTTTTTTGTCATGCATAAGTTCATACGGGGTTTTGTTTTGAAGAGTATGTATTAGGGGTCGGTTTTGGGTGTAACATGCAATAGCAATAGCTTCTGCCCAAAGAAACATTGGAGCCCTGAAGAAGATCAGCATAGTCCGAGCAGCTTCTACAAAAGTGCGGTTCCGTCGTTCGACAATGCCATTTTGCTGAGGAGTTCTCAGAACAGTTTTCTCGTGAGTAATTCTGACACTTTCATAGTAAGCAGTTAAGTCTTTATTGACGAATTCTATGCCATTATCAGTGTGGACATTCCTGACAGTCTTGTTGAGACCAACTTGGAGTTGTTTTAGCAGTTTGACAACAAACTCTAAAGTTTCGTCCTTGGATCTCAAAAACTTCACCCATGTAAACCTTGAATACGCATCTAATATCACAAGAATATATTTCTTCCCATGAATACTCTGCACTTACATCGGTCCGCATAAATCCATGTGAAGGGTGTGTAGAACTTCTATAATGGTGTTAACCATTTTGGGTTGGTGGGTTGCTTTCCTACTATTTCCAAGTTGACATGCGGAACACAGATGATCCTTTTCAAACTTCAACCTAGGTAAGCCTCTAACAAGATCTTTACGAGCAAGATCATTTAAGGTACCGAAGTTTAAGTGATTCAAATGGCGATACCACAACCAGGATTTGTTCTTTGAGGCTTTAGATAGTAAGCAAATCGATGAGGACCTTATCATGTCTTCAACAGATATAGTGTATAAGTTCGTGCCATGACTTCCTTTAATAAGGTCGACACCATCTAAGTCTCTGACGAAACAAGTGTGTTTTCTAAAGGCAACTTCAAGATCAGAATCGCAAAATTGACCGACAAAGAAAAGGTTGTGACCAAGTCCTTCCACATAATATATCCTGGAGATCACACTGTCACCAATTACATAATCTTAGTAACCCATAATTTCACCAAAATGATCGTTTCCGAATCTAACAGTCTCGATAAACTTTTTCACGAAATTCCTGAGCCGTGAGCGATCTCCAGTCATTTGTTTAGAGCAGCCTGAGTCCAAATACCAAAGGACGATCTGTACGACCTGCATTTGAACAAAAAACGACAATGAAGAGTTTGATACATTGGATCCCCAATTGCAGTTGGGGTCCTGTTGGTTAGAGAAAAAAAGATTATATTCCACAAGAGTGTTATTTGCCTGTGGGTCAGCAAGCTTGGTGTCATAATTAAGAGCAGTAAGCCTAACTAAAGGGCACAATCCTCCTAAAGAGATTAGTCTACCAGTAGGTGGTATGCGTTTAATTACACATACCTTTTACCTAATAAAATGACCCTAAACGACCAAAAACGCACATAAAATGCCATAAATATACTTGTTTTTGTGTTTGTACTGTGCAGGTACCGGATATTCACTAAAGTACAAAAAAAACGAAGCCAAACAGGACAAAACCGAGAGCGGAGTTGAAAAGAGCGCGAAAAAAACTGAGGCCAAAGGTGCAAAAGGATTGAAAACGGAGCTTAAACGGACATTTTCGGATCGACTCGACAATGTTTGTGCATTTAATGAAGTCAAGACGAAGTCAAAGTCAACCCCGAGATATGGCGTTGGAAAGGGCATCGAAAACCGAACCCAAAAACCTAAATTGCTAAAAGTGGGCCTACCCGTACCCACCTAGTGGACCCGTGTCAGCCCACTATATTTAAAATTAAACCCATAAGCCCAAAATTCCTAAAAGCCCGTTACTTTTTTTTATATAAACCTCCTGGCCCAAACAATAAAACCCCTTTAACACTGTTAATCCTAAACCCCATATATCCTTACACCGTTAATCCCTAATAGACTAACGTTGTTAGTCCAAAAGGACTAACGGTGCAAAACCAAACCTAACCTCAGGGACCAATTATGCAAAGATCAAGGACGATGCTTGCAATAGCATCATACACTCTCAGGGATTGTTTATGCCATTTACCCAAACCTTTTCCCCTGCCCTTTTATAAACAATTTTACCCGCCATTTACTGTACTTCTCCCACACACACAATTCATGTGTGTTTTACCTGCAACATAAGACAAATACTTCACCCCACTCTAAAACATCACTCTCCATCAACCCCACCCCCACATGGGCTCACATCCATGTTGGCAATCCCTAAACTTTCTATTGGGCAAGGAATGAAGACAAAGAAATTAAGGGTTTGGATCAATTGTCTTGGTGACCAAGGCTAATGGAGGGTCTAGATGAAGGCTTTGAACTCACTCACTCATCTAACACAAGAAGCACACAAGCTTTGAAGACTCAGCTATAAAAAGGAAGAGAGAAGACAGCTTACGGGAGTAGTATAATTTTTAGTTTTAGTTTTATGTTTTAAATGTTTCTTGTAATTTAAAATTCTCTCATTTTTACTTTAAGACGTGTAAACTTTTACATTTTAATGAAAAATTAAGTTATTAGCAAAAAAATTGTCTTTTACAACTGTTCATGTGTTCTAGCTTTATTTGGTTTTTAATTCTTGTTAAAAAGTGTATGTTTATGTTCATATGACTTAGTGTTAACCTGGTTATACACAGTGCAAGTTTAAAATTCCTTTTTACAGTTTAAAAGTGTGCAAAACCCTTTTAAAGGGGTGTTTGGGTCAAGGGCTGAAAACGGGTCAAAAGGGGTTAGAAACCACTTTGGGTCTTAAGGCCAATTTTAACACCCTATTTTAAGATGTTTTATTAAGTTTTTAATAAATTTCTCAAAGTAAAAATAAGTTTTAAGTCATTTTCTAATAGTGGTATTAATCTGAGTATTTGAAAGCTTTTCTAATTGCTTGATTCTAAATTTTGCTTTAAAGTCTGTTGTTAGGCCTTTGTCTTGCTTCATTTAGAGTATAATGCAGTAGGGATTGAAGGGTTTAAGTTTACCTTTTTTCTGCAGTAGGTGTATTCTGTCTTAAGTTTTTTTTATTGCCTTTAAAAAGGTCATAATTCAGCAGTCAAACTATATAAGCTCTTATTAGATTTAAGTTATGATTTTTTAGGTTATAAGCTCATTAGGTGCCTTAATTCATTTGTTGTAGCTTACTTCAGTTTTTTAAGTCCTTTTACTAGCTAAAAACCTAGGCTGCAATTAAGCCCTTTTGTCCTTTCAAAAACAAGTCAGCAGCTGCTGAGTGGATTCAGCACT
This sequence comes from Tanacetum coccineum, assembly GCA_026074375.1. NCBI lineage: Eukaryota > Viridiplantae > Streptophyta > Magnoliopsida > Asterales > Asteraceae > Tanacetum > Tanacetum coccineum. The sequence continues at coordinate 48,004 of BQNB010000821.1, forward strand.
TTTCTTTTACCTTTTAAATAGCTTAAATGATTTTCAAATTAATTTTTCTTTGCAATTTAGATAGCCCTTAAGCTATACTTTAAGCTCATATAAGCCTTTTTGACATAAGATTCTGATTGGATACTTAATTGTAAGCCCAAAGGTGACCCCCCAGGTTTTGGTATGCAGTTTTAAGCATTTCAGCCATTAGGAATGTTTCATTTAGATTAGTTTAGCTTATTTAGGTTAGTTCTATGCCCTAGTAGCTTATTTGGTTAGAGTCTAGCTTATTGTGGCTTATTTGCAAATTTCAGTTTGTGCCCATTTACCTTAAGTGCTTATTGGCTCTTTCATGCTTTTTTTGCTTATTTCCCTGGTTCATTTATGTTCATTTATGCTTATTTGATGGTCTTCTTCATCTGTTTTTACTTATTCCCATTTTATAAAGCTTATTTAGTCTAAAAAAATAGCCTAGCAGTCTTTAAATTTTAAGATTAATACTGCTGATTTCAAATGCTTATATCTGGCTTATCCAGCTTGTTTCCTTGGCCTTTTTGTGTTCTTATTTGCTTATTAGCTATAGTTCTTTATCTTTCTTTGCTTATTTCCTTTTACTTTTTGCTCATTAGTTATAAATAGCCTAGGAGTATAAGCCCTTTTATGCCTTAAGTCTTTATAAGCATTCTGTCTGTTTTTCATTGAGCTTTTAACAGCTTATTTTTAAGTTTCTCAAAAAGTGTCTTTTTTAAAAGTTGTTAGTTTTTGTGTGTTTTATAAGTTTTAAAAGAAAATTTTAAAAAAAAGTTTTTATAAAAAGAGAGAGGCCCAGGCTCGAACCCTGGACCTCCCCCTTTATACCCACGTCCCTAACACACACTGCATAACCAATTGTGCTACAATAGCTCATCCGTGAGTATTGTGCACAATTAATTCCTTAAGGGCTTGTTGGCCCAATAAGCTTATAAGTCCTTTTGAATTTTAACAGCTTATTGCAATAAGCTGTTAGTGTCAGCTTATTTTTCATAGGGCCCTCATATCCTTAGCTAGTTTTTGTAATTTTTTCATAATTTTTAAAAATCGTTTAGTATTTTTTATCATTTATTTTCTTTAAAATCGCTTTTAATTCACAATAAATTATTAAAAAGTCAAAAAAATATAATTCTTTTTTAGAAAATTTTCTTTTATCATCTTGCACTTAGGAAAAATAGAATTGCTCTCGTAGGGTTAATTTTTTAGAAATTTGATTTTTAAAGAACGGGATCGAATCCCGTTCTCGTTTGCTTCGCGTTTTTACAATTCTGTTATCGGTTTTGAGTTTAAATCCTTTCTAGCTTACGTTTTTAGGTTTAATTTATTCGTTTTTGGATTTTAATTGTAGAAATAGATAAAATAATCTAATCTTTGACTATTCAAGCATGATCCCTAAACCTTGACTCGATTTTCCATTCACGCCTCGTCGGGAAGAACGGCCCGAGTCCAGTTTTAAACTTTGTGGATAACGAAGTGAGAAACCAATACTTCCGGTTTACTATACTACTATCATTGATATTATCCTTTTTGTTATATATATTTATATATTTATTGATATTTATATATGTGTTAAAAGGAAGCTGTCAGTAGGCTTCCATTGTTTTACAAGCAATACTTTAGGTGTAGTATTCCTAGTTAAAGGGCATTGTGCACCTAAAGGGAATATTCTACCAGTGGGCTTCCAATGATATCCCATTGTGGTGAATACTTTGCTTATGGGCTTCCATGTTTGTTTAATCTATTTGACTCTCTAATTTTTTTGACTGTGGGTGGTTTGGAAGACTTCAAGGAATTTTCAACACATTTATCATGATTAAAGGAAATAATGCATTCATTACATGTCTTGCAAAGTGAATTAGAATTCGTATTGAATACAGTACGCCTAACACTAATACTCAAATTAACATGATTATTTTTGCTCAGTTTAGACTTATTTGTCCTAGGGTGGTCTTCTACGTTCTTCTTGGGCACACTGTTAGTTGGCAAGGTCTTATCATGCTTTGTGTTGCTCTTAGGCTGTAACCTTCTAGCTGTAGTGGCATTGCTTACTCCTGTAGAAGGAATAATAAGAACATTATTCTGGTGAACTGATTGTTGCTTGACATGTTTTGGTGTGTTGTTGCCTGAAGTTTCCAATGGGTCTGAAAAGGTCACATGCTTTTTCCTAGTTAAAGGTGTAGTAGCGATAAATTTATCAAGTTTGTTATCCGCTTTAGGACATGAGGCATTCACATATTCTAATAATTCCTAAGAGTGTTTAGTGTAAACGCAGGCATACTTTAGACTATTATCAGATGGTCGGTTACTTCTAGCCTCTTCGACTATCTCACAGAGTGTATCTAAAGTATCCCTAAGGCGGTTGAGATAACCTTGATGAACACCCCTATTGTTTCTCTGAGGTTGAGGAAGAGGGTGGACATCAATTGCATACTTTTCAAGAAAATAAACCTTTGGTATTTCAACATTGCTAGTGACGCATGGCCTCTTCCTCTTGAGTTGAGTCTTTAGATTCTCAATTTTGGTTTGTAAAGAAGTTGTCTTTTCAATGGTTTTGACACGCGTTATTTTAGTGGAGTTAAATAACTCTTCATAATGTTGTTTAACCTTTTTATTTTCAGCTTTAAAATTTTCTAGTCGTTCTTGTAAAGCTGTGACAATTTCTTTTAATTGTAAGTTTTGAGAATCTAGAGACTTATAATCAAGGTGGCTCACCTAATCACCTTTGTTAGCTTTCAATTGGGAAATTTAAGCATTCAACTTCTGGATGGTGTTTTTGTGACCTTAAATTTGATCACCCTATTTACCGAGTTCAAAAAATGCATCAAATTCAGGAACATCCTTAGATGACTTAGATTTGAAATTTTTGAGATTTTCTTTAAGATGTTGATGCTTTAATTGTAGATTAAGCTGAGCAATCTCTAATTTTAAAAAAATCCTTGACCATGGTGTTATGATCATCATTTTGAATTTATTCAAGTAATTTGGAATTCTCAGCTTCGAGATCAACAGCACGATTCATTGCAACATTATACGCAGTAGATAATTCATGAAATCGAGATGCATTCATAACAGAATCGGTAACAGTCTCATTTGTGATGAGAAGGTTTTTTTGTTCAATCTCACCACTCTTTATGGCAATCGCATTCTGGTCTACCTCAACCTCCAAATTTTCAAAAACTACTTTCATTGCCATAACTTCTTTAACAAGTGATTTTTTAACTTCGTCAAAATGTTCTTTAAGTAGATTGAAAAATGGAATGACTTCGGTTAAATAGCATCGTTTAGTTTGTTCAAAACCCCTTTCCCCTTCAGTTATTCCCGTTGGTGTAATCTGTTTCTTACACGTTTTCTCAAAGTCCCAAAAAAGTTGAGTAATTACATACAGACCAATATTTACTTGACTAGTAGTAGGAAGCGTTTGGGGGACCAGATGGATAGGAGTATTGGGTAGATACAATGTCGCAGGTGGTAGAACAGGCAGGGTTGGGGTTCTAGCTTTAAGGTCTTCGGCCTTCTTTTCCTTAATTTCATTAGACCAGAATACTTGTTCAGGGGTTAGTTGGGTCTGTGGAGTGAAAGTGGCTATAAAGTTTTCCTTGGAATAATTAGGAGGTATAATTTTAACCCTCTTTTCTACACACACAGGGTCATTCATTTTCTCATTCATTTTAATCCTTGTAGTCTCAGCTAACTCTAGGTCTTCCTCATATAATGTAACAATTACAGGGACATGATGCGTCTTAAGAAGTTCATCACCATCATAATGTGCCGGTTAAGCCTTTTTGGCCTTTTTGAGGTAAAAAGGGTTCTGGACACCTATGGCTGTTACAGCATCTTGGGCATACAACTTTGTAGGTTTTAGCATCATATGAACACTTTGAATGGATTAATCTTGTGAGTATAACTTATTCTAGAGTTTATCTTTTAAGTTTTTCAGATTTAAAAAATTAGTTAGGAATTTGGTTTCTTTCTGTTTGAACTCATGTTTTAAGGCAGTTACAGTTTCTTCAATTATCTTCTTGTTCTGAATGGTTAAATTAAGTTGTAACTTTACAGAATGAAGTTCCTTCTTAAAACTTTCTTCCTTTTTATTGCGATATCGAATAAGTATACTCATTTGTTCATCCATTTTTTGTTCACGCAGTGTCAGTTCAAACTTAGCGCGTTGTTCATACATAGCAACTTGTTCCTTATAGATATTGAGTTCAGTGGCCAAAGGATCATGAGGAACGTACGCATCGGTATCATGTAATGCACTACTTGGTACAACAAAAACTTCATTGACCATCAAATATTGTTCATATGGAATAACATTACTATTACCCATATCAGCACTAGTTGAGTCAATAACATTTTTCAATTGTACTTTGTTATGAGTCTTATGTTCGACCATATCATTATTACTAAGATCAATAGCATTGTCCAGATCATGTACCTCAGATAAGATTGATGCATTAGATGGACCGGCCTGTAGATTTACTGGCCCAGTGGAGGACAAACTGGCCATGAAGATGGACTGAGCAGTAGGTTTATCATCAACATTTGAGTCGAATGCATCACATTCATCTGCCTAGAAAATGTTGTCCTCATTTAGAACTAAGTCTCTGACTGGTTGACTATCCACATCTGCATCAAAAGTGTTAGTTTGTTCACCAGCCAAAAAGAGTAGCTCTTCTTCATCTAACACTAAACCATTCTCTTGAGCTTGCATCAGCAGCATCTTGCCCTTCAAATAATCAGAATTATGCGGACGCTTTGGCTGAGTACAGTTCCGTGCGATATGTCTAAGCCCATTGTAATTATAACACTTGGTCGATTTTCCTTGACTTGCATTGGCATTCCCAGCTCTATTCTGTGCTCCCCCATTTCCTGCTGCACCAGCTCCCCAAGCAAAGTTTCTCTGATTCTGATTATGTCGCCCTTGAACATTCTGAACCATGACCCTACCATCCTGAACTGTTACTTGATTGTGGGTGTTAGAAGAGGTTCGAAGTAGGTTGTTTGTCTGAGGGAGGTTTACTCTGAATGATTGTGCAAGAAATGCAACTTGTTTAGTGAGAGTGTCAAGTATTTCATTAGTTTGGGTATATCCAGAGTCAAGGTGTAAGGATTCATCAAATTAAGGATACTGAAGAGATTGGCCATGTGGTGACTGAAGAGGAGTTGATGATGAGGGATATTGATGAGACTGAACATGTGACAATTGAACATATGGTTGAATGCTTGAGACAAAAGCAAGTTGATTATTGGTAGTTAGAGTGATTTTTTCAATAATTAGCCGATCTTGTGCAACATGCTTCTCATGTTGTTTCAAGTATGCGTATAGGTATTCATGGTTTGTCTCTTTCAGTCCCTTGTTGAGTTTAATGGTTGTTACGAACCTATCCCATTCAGGTGACATGTTGTTCACCAACTTGGAGTTTAGCTGAATGTTATGCATTGTCATTCTGATATTCCTCATGTCATTGACGAGCTTGTGGAACCGGACATAGTACTCATTGATGTTTTCACCAGGAAGCATTTTGAAACGTTTAAATTCATCTTACAACTGAGATTCTCTGTCTTCTTTGGTGAGCTCAGATCCCACAAGAAGCATTTTGACATTTTCCCAAATAGCTTTTGCTTCAATGTTGTGATTGATAAGCTTGTAGATGTCTTTGGGTAATCCTTGAAGCACAATGTTGGTTGCACGGACATCAGCATCGAATCATTTTTTGTCATTGTCATTAAGATCATCATAAGTAAAAGGCCTTTCTGGTCCAAGAAGAACACTCCCTTCAGGTGTGGTTCCAAGTGTGTCCCTGGTGGTTCCAAGCTCAAATGGACCCTGATTAATTGATTGAAGAATGTAAATTCCATTTTCCCCCTACAATACAGCCGGATTCTTTGTTACCATGAGTCGTAATCAGTCCTATCAAGCATATGAGGGCGGGTATCGGAACCGGCCGCTTGAATATCATCAGAATTACTAGACATGATTGATTACTTGTATTATGATAAACTTTGGATCGGTGCAATGATTAGTGATTGTATGTTAAAAGTTGTGATGAAGTGTTTGAATTGGTGAAATGTTGTTCAAGGTTGTTAACATTACAGGTTGAAATTTGTCTAAAAGTACAAATATCCAAAAGCTCATAACTCGTTGTCCTGTAACTCGCTAGAAGAGACTTGACAACTCGCTATCAAGAAATAAAATGGACAGAGTCCCTGTTCACAAGTCGCTCAAAAAGTGTCTTCAAGTAACCTGTAACTCGCTGGACGTAACTCGCTGGAAGAGACTTGACAACTCTCTAGCAAGAAACAAAATAGGCAGAGTTCTTGTTCACAAGTCGCTAGAAAAGTGTCTTCAAATAACCTGTAACTCGTTGGACGTAACTTGTTAGAAGAGACTTGACAACTCGCTAGCAAGAAACCAAATGGGCAAAGTTTCTGCTCACAAGTCGCTAGAAATTTGTCTTTAAATAACCTGTAACTCGCTAGATCCAACTCGATACCTGCAAGAAGAGTTAACTCCCTGACCTAAATCGCTACCTGCACAAGAAGACAAGTTGCTGACACAGTATTATCTGACACACAATGTACTATTCTGACAACTCGCCAAAACAATACCGTAACTCGCTGAGAAGATCTTCAAACAGTACCCTAACTCGCTAACTTGAAAAACTTAGATTTTCACCTAAAAATCACCCTTTTTAACATTTTTGCTTGGTTTCTTTTGCACAATTTGGTACTAGAAGGCCATAGCAACTATAAAAACATAAACTTTAACATCACAAACATCAAGATCAAAGAGAACCAAGAACAAGACTATAAACCTTCACAAACTAAACTTTTGATCTAAACTAACCAAGAAAAAGCACACACAATCTAGCTAATCATCTTATGGGCTCTGATACCAATTGAAGGATATTGGATATCATAACACAAGGGTAGGATTAGGGGTTGGCCGATTTATAGAGAGAGAAAGGAGAGGATTTCTAGTGAGAGAAAAATCTTATGTGTGTAATTGATGAAATGAACAACCAACCTCTTTCCATGGCTGGAAAGAGGCTTATATAGTCATGTGGGTAAATACCCGGCCCAAAACCATAAGTCATACGCTTACATTACATCTACGAGCTATGCTATTCTAGACAATACACGGGGTGACCAAGTCCTTTTCCTGAACCTAACAAAACATAACAATAAAACTAACCAACTAAACCCTATAAGGAATCGGGTTACCAAGAACCATGTCTATCACGTTAGATCTAAATAATAGCTAAAACCTTAAAAAATAATAGGAGCAGCAACCATAAACACAAATGCAATGCAATTACTAAAACTTTCAGCCATTGTTAAAGTAGTTGAGTTATACCTATTTTGCCAAAAGGCAAATGCCATCTTCAATCAAAAAATAAAAGCATATCATAGTTGAAAACTGTCAGTCATCGAGTAAATATCTTATCGAGAATACTACCCACCAAATAATATATATATAAAAATATTTCCATATATGTTATAAAGTAAAATTCCAAAGTACGGATAGGATTTAAAGAAAACTACATTCCCTTTGTGCTTCATAGGTTCTGAATGACAAATGAAGCGTTATTCAACATACACGCGTGATATTACATGAGATTTATTTTATGGACAAATACTTAGTATACTCATGTAATTGCTAAAAGAAGATGATTACTACATGTTTAAAACATTTGCATTAGTTAACTTAATGTACCATGATATACTACATACATTTAGCCGAGAATCTAACTTCTCTTACACCTCAAAAAATAATAGCAGTTGCAACCACAATCACAAATACAATGCAATTAACAAAACTTTCTGCCCTTCGCCATTAATTAAGTTAATGTACAATGTTATACTTGATACACTTAGCCGAGAATCTAAGAGGTCTTACACCAACATAAAACAATAACATCTTATTCATGGTTTCTTCCAAACAAGTTAATCTTACCAAACTTTATAAATCCAAAACCGACTCAAGCATCGAAAAGGTCTTATACCAACATAAAACAATAACATCTTATTCAAAATCTTTCAAACAATCTAATCTTTAAAAAATTTATAAATCATCATCTAAACCATATTAGGTATATAATTATAAAATTTATTAACCAAACAATCGATCATTATATCAAAAACAACCTACCAAATACTATAACCTAAAACCTTAACAGCATAAAAAACGAACCAATCTAACAACTACTATAAAAACAATGATACATAACTTAGTATTTACGCCTCTAACAATTAAAAAACACTACGATGATATATATACAAACAAACTAACACGATTGGCTTTAGATCTAAATCTTTTTGAAACAAAAACAAATGAAAATTTATTGAAACAATACTTACAAGATTTGAAGAGGACGATCTTTGAAAGATATGATCAACTGCGGCGATGGATTTGGTTATCAAGGCTGCATGACTCGGATTTCTAAGAAAAAAATGATTATGGAAGATGGAAGATAAAAAGGAGGCGTGTATAAGAGTGTAAAATATTACATTTGTCTTAAATAATGTGTATAAAAAGGAGAGTGTAAAAAAAATATAAATTGTATCAAGTGTATAAAAAAAACCACTCATTATGGAAGATAAAAATGTGTATTTTTATTTTCTATACACTTTTTATCAAAGTATATTTATTATTATCAGTCAAAGTTAATTATTTAAATCAAACAAACTCAATTGTTTATCGAATAATAAAATTATTAAATTATTACTTTTCTAAAAATATGTATAGTTAAATTCCAGATCAAAATTAAAATCGGTTTTCAGCCCGGTTGAATTCCAACTGGGTTTAGCTCGGTAATCCAGTATTCAACCCTAAACTTTTCGATCCCCATCGAAGCCTGATCGTGTCCATATTTTCACAATTAGTGGCGCCATCTATGGGACCTGCAACAATTAGTCCCGTTCAAACCAAGTTAATAACCATCAAACCACTTAACCTACTTTTTCAGCATGACAAATGGGAGAGAAATGACACCACCACCGGGTTTTTCGATACTAACCCTTATACCCGGTCCTAACTCAAATGAACTACCACCCATAACTACCTCCACATTTACCGTTAGATCTCCTGAAAACATGCCACTTGCCTATCGCGCATCCACCTCGGCCAATCCTGATCCTATGATCAGCCCTGCTTTCGTCGAGGCTAACTATGAAGTCCTCGAATCCCTTTTAAGGGAATGCAGGAGGAGGATGCGCAATGAAGACCTTCATACTCAATTGGAATATTTCAATGAGGAGTATGACGAAGAAAGGGAAATGGAACCAAGACTTGCGCGTGTCAGAGAAACTACCCTAGTTTTATGCACGGAGTCTCCGAGGGTTCAGAGATAGAGAGGGGGTGGTAGAGTTTGAAGATGCTCCAAACAGGGATGGGGGTAGGGTAGAAAGGAATTCCAAAGGAAGGCCTTCGAAACGAAGAGTAGAGGACAATAGGCATCAGGAAGTGAATCTTCCTCTACTCCTAGCAGCTCACTCAAAGAGAAGGGAGAATGGTCAACCTCTACAGTCATCTTTGACCTCTATACACGGAGGCCATCAACCTTCGGTTAACGCAAGAGGGAATCTCCCTCCTAACGGTACACATCTCCCATATAATGCTCAACCTTTCATACCTAATAGTTTGCAACCATCCAGTGAACCTATACCTACTTATGTTAACTGATGTGGTAGTCGTAGGACTTCAACAAGAAGTTTTAAAACTCCCTAGGCAGAGTACCTAATCGTTTTAGTGTAGTATAGGCAAGACTCGGGGTTGTTATCGTTCTCTAGGGGAATAGGTTGGGAAGTCTCGAACAGAGCTTAACTGAGATCTACGGGATTGAAAGAAGATTATTTTTGTATTTTTATATTTTATAGAAAGTAGGTAAATCAATGGTTTGAGAAGTTGGTTTGTTTAACTAATAATGAACTAATTATAATCTAAACTACTGGTGATAACTTATCAATCAAACAACACATAGACATATTGAATGATTAAAGATAGATAATCTTACTTGATTAAAACATGGATTAAGGTCAGTTACACTAGGATTTTGAGGCCCTAAAGTCGGCCTAAAAGCTGACAAAGTACTTAGGGTTCGACTCCCAAAAGTTATATAAAGTTACACACTTAAAACCCTAAATTCGGCTTAATATATATAGAGAAATCATCGCGACAGCGTCTAGTTATAGACGGGAATCCGTCACGAGATAGAATCTTCTAGGTCTGATCTGAGTCGGTTACGTCCTAACACCGTCGTCAATTTCCTGACGCCATCACTAGATAGATCGCGACGGTGTCGCTTTATGCTTGCGACGCCGTCTCCATACACTGTTTGCACAATTTTTCAAGAGATTTGGTGTAGGTCCGTAGTCTTGTCCGTTTCTTCTCTAAATGAGCCTAAGTCACGTGTATTTCCTCCCAATGCCACTCAAGTGCTAGAAACCTGAAAACAAACAATTAAGCACATAATCAGGGCATATTTGCATGATTTAAGGGGTTAAATGACCCAGAAATAGTGTATAAAATGACACCTCATCAAATACCCCTACACTTGGGATTTGCTTATCCTTGAGCAAATGGGATTTTCTACCTAGACAATAGCAATTTTTGGGGAATTTAACCTACTCTCTAAAATAATTTTACAACACAACCTTCTAGACCTCATAATAAAAAGCACGAAAAGTATATACTAGCACCTCACATAAGTGTTTGGGATTCTCTATTTCACTCGGATGTATAATAAATATTAACAACTATGGGAAACGGAAAATTAACACTCATTACATGTCATAGCATATAAATTACCATAGGCTTAGTAAAGGATCAAACCTTCACCACTAGGCGCAAGCATTATTCATTACTATCAAAGAGGTCTTTTTAAAGGGTTGTGGGGTATAGGTGTAAGATAACATTAACGGAAACGGATGGGATACATTTGGGGAGTGACTTTTAGGTGAATTTGGGGTGAAAGGGTTAGCTAATTACTTATACGAATACATGTTGGTTGGGTTACTAAGCCAAGAACTCGGACAAGATATACAAACTCTACACAACTCTACATCAATCTCTTTCTTTTTCTTTTCTTGACTCTAATATAAACATAGACATAAGCAAATGGCAGCCCATACATTTTTTTCACTTTTTTTATATACATTTTTTTATACACTTTTGCCCTGCCATTGCTTAAACATATAATACATCATAGGGGTTTATAGAGACACCCCTACACTTGAACTTTTACATACTCGGTATTTACAATCTAACTAATGACCCAAATTGAGGCGGATCAAAATAACATAGGGATCATTTGACAAACATATGGGGGTATTGACTTAACTTTTCTTCCATATTCTTCTGCGAAATAAATACTACCATGAATCCCAATCGTCCCAAAACTGCATTTACAAGGATAAGGACTTAGCAACCGTGTACTCAATAATTAACTTGGGTTAAAACAATAATGTACTAAAGGTGAGTACATACAAGGTAGGCTAAGGCGATTTGGGTGTAAAGATTGGTTTAAGGGTTAACAATGCTCTTCATTAAATAGTGCCGGATTCAACCAGATAATTACAAGAACCGTGAATAGGATAGGTCGGAGGGTGTTATAGGGGTATCCTTCACTAAAAATAAAGTGAATGGCAAGGGTATGGGATAGGTATATGTCGGTGTGACCCTTCATAAACATTACATGTTTAAAACATAGGTTAATCCCTTAGAGCCTCCTATCTATAGCAAATCCTATATACTCACTTTTAGGTCTCGGGATGCATTAACAAAAATAGGTTTTCTACAATTTAAGGACTATCGGTAAACTCTTATAATTTAATACCAATACCAATGCTTCTAGAAAGGTCGACAAAAAGACCATTCGTTACACATCCGTACGACGGAATAGACACTTGATGATGTATTCGAACCTTAACTTCGAAACAAGTAAAGGTATAAATATTTGGGGTATCGAAAATTAGATACGAATTCCCTATAGATTTAAAGGTGAACCTCACATTTTTGGGGTAGAATTCTGAGGGTTTTTGTGCTAGTCATATAAATTCATATCCATGAGATGCTATTAATACTTGATTTTCATTGGTATGTGTCATAAAAAATTAAATTTTGTTCAAAATTACCGTTTATGCTATGTTTCAATATATTACCTACCATTTTAAGGAATAAGTAAACGAACAAATGAAGGATTAGTTTCTTAAGACTTATTGCCCTCACTTAGTTGAACATCCTCCCAATGTTCTATTAAAGTTCCCGTGAGAACGACAATAAAGGGAAACGAAAACAAGTAAAAGAAACTAGTACTCTCCCTGGTATGTCAATAATGGTGAATGAAACATGACGCATAACTGGTTTGAAATTTGTCTCCAACAATCATCCAAGAAACTTCCTAAGACTTCTGCTTCTACCATCAAATATAACTGTACATCAAGACAACTACACCAAGCATAAATCAGCAGGTTAGATTATTATACAACGAGAGTTTAGGGGTTTTGACTCTATGAAAGCTAGTGTAAAGATAGGATGAGAGTATGATTATCATAGGTTTATGAAGGTTTATAAATGAAATTTTCAAATTTAAATGTTGTGCAAACTATTTTTCAAAAATACTTGAAAAATTCTAAATTTTCTTGTAGCTGGGCTCACGATGCCGTCAGGATAAATCCTGATGCCGTCTCCAGCCTCTGAGCAAAATTTTCTTTTTGTTTTCTTTAAAAAACTTCCTGCACGCGATTATCTAAGTTATTTCCTGTATTAATTACTGCATGAAACCTGAGATTAGTCAATACAATCATATGACTCGAAACTGACGCGAATTAATCTAAACAATTTATTTATTATGTTTGAATTGGTTCTTAAAAACCGAATATTTTTCCCTATACTTATTTTGTTGCAAAATACATTTGATTGAAATTAAGACGAGGTTAAAAACAAAGCAAAGCATGATTACATAAATGATGAATTCAAACATAAAAGAATAAACGAGAAGAATTAAAACACAAGACACTCCCAATATGCAGGAAAAATAAATATTGGGTTGCTTCTTAAGAAGCGCTTTTCTTTATTTATTAGTCTTATAGCTAGACTCAAAGTCACACGTCCTTACGTGACTTCTCCTTCATCATGCATCTCATTTTCTACTTTGACAAGAGCGGGACGCTCATTTTTGAAGTTTTTGCTCCTCCATTGGTCGAACTTCATCTCCTTTTCTTGGTGAAGTTTTATCCTTTCCTCCTATTCCAAGACTAGCCTATTCACAGTCATAGTAGGGGCTATAGGCCTTATATTGTTCTTAATTCCTTTCTCAACCTTACAACGGGATTCAGGTATCCTATGGAAGCTTATCTTGCTCTTTCTAGATCTTAGAGTTATGGTGCCCTTATCAAACTTAATTATGGCCTTAGCCATTGTCAGGAATGGTGTTCCTAAGATAAAGGGCCTCTTTTCGTCTTCCTTTATGTCTAAAATCACGAAGTCCAAGGGGTACACAAAACCAGCAACATCAACTAATACGTCATCTGCTATTCCTAAAGGGTAGATATACGAATGGCTAGCTAGGGAGAGTCTAATGTTTGTCTCAGCGGGCCTTTCGTCAGTTAGTTTTATGTAGGTGGAGAGGGGCATGACGTTCACGTCGGATCCTTGGTCTACTAGGGTGTTCATACGTTTCAGGCCTCCTATGTTACAGGGTATTTCAAAGTTTCCTCCAATGTCCTCCTTCCTTGTTATCTTTTTCTTGAGGAATGCTTCACAGACAGGCCTCCTAGGTGACAAAGTATAGGTCTGATGGTCCCTAAAACCGATCTTGTCTTCCTTAGCTTGTTGTAAGGTTAGCAACTTTGGATAAATCCAAAACTACTATGACAGAAACTTTGATTATTGAATATCAAATACTATGCGGAATCTAGTATTGATACTAAGAAGAATAATAACAAAACAATGAAACAGTAACAAAACTTCCAGCCTCAATTATATTAACGATCACTCTGAATTAGTGATAGGGTTTACAAAAACCTTGAAGCTCTAAGAATTCTATGGAAAACTGCTATGAGAACTGATATCTATTTCTATACCCTAGGACCTCCTTTTATACACTAAGGAGTCCTACACGGTTTACAATACCTTCCTAACTTATCATAATCATTTCTATAATTATAGACAATCATATCTTTTACAAAAATAACTTTAATACTTATCTTCATAGGTACTCTTGTTTTCCACACACGCTTTCTCTTTTTACTCTGTCTTTATCCTCTTGACAGTAGTAAGTCTTCAAGCAGTTGTAAGTCAGCAACAGTTGTATCTTTATAACCAGCAGCACTAACTGAGCATAAGCAGTAGTAAGTACCAGCAGTACTAATCTTTATGCTAACAGTTGTAACTTTACTCTAGCAGTACTAAGTTATACTAACAGTACTAAGTTACACTAACAGTAGTAACTTTTGTACTAGCAGCATTAATAACTTAGCATATTTTTAGTCTTCAACTCTGAGCAGTCTTAACTTCTACTGGCAGTAGTAACTTCATACTAACAGTACTAATATTATACTAACAGTACTAAGTTACACTAACAGTAGTAACTTTTGTACTAGCAGCATTAATAACTTAGCATATTTTCAGTCTTCAACTCTGAGCAGTCTTAACTTCTACTGGCAGTAGTAACTTCATACTAACAGTACTAATATTATACTAACAGTAGTAACTAGCAGTGGTAACTTTATACTACCAGTACTAACTACTTAGTATAATTTCCATTATGTACCTGTGCAGTAGAAACCTTAAGTATCCTTGAAGTCTTTCAAGTCTTAATAATCCTCCCCTAAACTTGATGTTCAGCTTCTGAATCTTCGAGTTTCTTTAACACAAATTCTTCATCATACTCAGGAGGGATGCATTCAAACCTTTCATTTACCTTTCTGATGTTTTACCATAAGCTTTAACAACTGATAGCACATTTCATTTTGATGATCAGTTTGAAGTTTCTTGGTTAACATATTGGTGATAGTTATTGGTGTGAGGGGATATCTCTTTTCAACCAACATAAAGATGTGGAAATTATCAAACCTTACAAAGTGACCTCCAGATGAATCAATCAACTTCCAAATGGTCACCCTGTATCCTTGTAACATTCCCCATACATCACTTGTTGTGTCTGGTTCAAACATGACTTTCAAATATCCCCATAACACTCTTTCAAATTCATCTTCAGGCCTTGTATCATTATGCTTTGCCTTTACTATCCTCCAAAGAACATCCAAGTCTTCTCTGTCTATTCCTTGTAGCATTCTTATCATTGAAGAGTATCTTTTGAAGCTTCCATCTGCTCTTATCAACTGATAATGTACTAACATACCTTCTTTATGAAGCTTGTAATCAACAAGTACTGGTAGTTTGGTAGCAAGTGGTATAGCATTAATTATTATGTCTTCATCCTTTTTAATCACCAAATGCTTTAATAACTCTTCTTTATCATCTTCACTGACTTCTTCAACTTCATCAGACTCATTGTCTTCCTCCATCTTTTGTTTCTTTAAGGATTCTTGTTGTTGCTGTTTTCCTGCTTTTTTCTTCCAAGTATCTTCTTTCTGCTGCCTTTAGCTGTCTCCTCACTACCTTCTGGCTTCTTTTCTTTGCTTTCCTGTTCCTCAGAACCCATAGCCACAAAGGTATTTACCCTCTTCATTTCCTTGTCAAATAACTTTTGAATTTCATCAAAATTCTTTCCCTTTAGCTATTTGTATGTATATCTACCCATGTGCTTAAGATAAGTAGACATTTGAGTTCTCTTTTGTGCCTTGGTAGGAGGTCTGTTTCTCTTTTCTTGTGCTCTAAGTGCAGCAAAATGTTTTCTTCTCTTCTCCATCAGTTCCATAAATAATTTTCCTTTTTCCTCATCTGTTAATTCCTCTCTTTCTTTTGATTGGAGTCTTTCAGCCATCAATCTATCAGCTTCCATCATAGCTTGTGTATTCTCCCATGACTCAATCAATGCTATGTTAGCTTCTTCTTCTTGTTTCCTTGCTAGCTTCTGTTCTTCTTCTAACTCAGCATCCAACTTAGCTTGAATATCTCTTGCAATTTGTTCATCAAGAGCAATTTGATCTTTTCTTTTTAAAGGAACTTCAGGTTCAACCATAATACCTTTTCCTTTGTCTTTAGAAATTGAAGGTTGTGACTCTTGTGGAACTCTGAACTCACTTGGCTCCTGTACTACTACCCCTTTACCCTTGGGTCTTGTAGTTGTTGTTGTTGTAGCAGCAGTAGTAACAACTTTAGGCTTAGCTGCTTTGATTTCAATAAGTGTTTGAGCCAAAGTTAGTTCATCAATCTTAGCAGTAGTAACTTCTCCTATACCAGCAGTAGAAACTTGAATTGTAGGAGCAGCACTATCTCCTATATCAGCAGTAGAAACTTGAATTGTAGGAGCAACACTATCTTCAACACTAGCAGTAGTAACTGCTTCACCAGCAGTACTATCATCAAGCTTTGTACTCTGCTCATTCTTCTCACTAGAAGCAACATCCACAAACACTTCATCATCATCCAATACTCCAGTATCAAACATTAGGTCTTCATTCTGCTGTTCATTTACTAGAGTGACCTCAGCATCTGCATCAATATCCTCAATACTCCTCCCCTGTTTGGATGCATCCTCCTGAGCACCCAAACCAGCATTAGAGGATTTAACTCTTCTGGCTGTACCAAGTTTCTTGAATCTTGTAAGCCCTGTGGTCCTCAACTGTCTCCTCTTTTCAAGCTTATCAACCCTCTTCTTGAGACTAGCAATTTTAATAGCCTGATTAGATTTAGCCTTCACTAGTCAAGAACTTTGTTGTATCAATTGGGTACATAAAACATCAATTCATTAAGTTGCATACTATCTTTACCACTAGGTAGTGGATCATTAGAAGGTGTATTAAAATGTTCCTCTTCCTCTGTCTTAGCATGAGCAGTCTCCTTCCACATTCTTTATTTTCTTCTAGAACTTTTTGTTTCTTTCTTGGGTTTGAGAAGATTAGAGTGGTTTATCAATATGGGGTTACCTAAGTTTGGAATCCAGTTGGAGAATTGGATCTCACCCACTTCTTCAGTACTGAACTAGCATACAGCATCAAACAAAGGTTAACTTTTCCTAGTGAAACCCTTGACCCTCATTCTCTTCATATTAGCAAATATTTTCTTTGTGTGGAAGGGATTAACAAAAGTCTTTTTGTAATGTGACATGTCTCCAAGTTGTTGGTTAATGAAAACTTGTAGAAAGCGAGGATACAGCAGGAATTTAACCCCTCCATCTAAGTGTTTAACCATTACATCAAAAATGTACTTAGATAGGTTAAATTTTCTATTGGTTGCTAAGCATATGATCAAGGAAGCCATTGTGCTACTGAATTCATACCAGGCTTGACTTGGTACTAAGAGGGCTTTATGTAAGGGTAATGTCACATAAACTCCATTGGCAGAGAAAAGAAAGCTTTATAAAAAGTAAGCTTGTGAGAAGGGTTTTCATACCGCATTTTGGCCAATTCTTCAAAAATTGTAGTGTTTGGCAAACAATCAGTACATTCTGCATCATCTAAGTGAAGATCTTTCCTAATACTTGCCTCCGTGATGATTACCATCTTTTTGTCAATTAGGGCTTGTAACTGACGCACTCCATTAACCATCTTGACCTGTACGGTAGCCCAAAACTATTGTATACATGAGGTGTAGATGATTGGATTGACTGTTAATGCATAACTAACAGAACTTGCTTTCAGAAAATCAATGATCTCCGCAAACCCATCACTTTCTGCAGGTTTCTCCAAAAACGGGACCACATTATGCGTTTCAGCAAACTTAGGGCTCGACATTATACTGATTTTGATGATCAAAGATGAAATTGAATTAGGACTTATGCTTAGAGAGGGTTTGAATGAATGAAATCGAATAAAGAAATAAGTGAAACCCTTAATCGAAGTATTTATAGAATCACCCTCAGTAGCAGGAACTTGAACTAACAGCAATAATTGATGCTTGACAGCATTAACTTAAACCTTGCAGCATAAACAAACACTGGCAGCACTAATTTAAGCCTAACAGCATTAATTGTATACCAGCAGTAGAAACTTTATGCTTAGCAGCATTAAGTTGTATTACTAGTATTAACCTGAGACTAACAGCAGTAAGTTTGAACTACCAGCATTAACTTCAATTTCATCACACAAATAACTTTGATCATCAAATTTGATTCTCACAAACTCTCTTTCTGTTTTTATGCTCACAATATCTCTCAATTCTTTTTGCTCACTTAATCACTCGTTCTGTTTTTGTACACATATCTCTCTTTCTATTTTTAAGCTCATTTAATCTCTCATTTCTTTTGGCTTACTAAAACACTCTTTCTGTTTTTAAATCACAAATCTCTCTATTCTTTTGAGAGCACCAATGCAGACAGTTGTATATAATTTCCATCAATTCCAAAATTTTCATACTGTCCTCCCCACTTCCAAATGTGTTAACTTTTGAGGTGGGTCATTGGACTGTTCAGATGTAGTCTCAAACCTAGTTTGAGCATCTACATCTCCTAATATGGTATCTTGGCACCTGGGACCACTACCTGAATCAATTCCCTAAGGAGTTAATTCATTAAGTGTTGCCATGGATTGGGTCTTAATTTATGTTTCCACTATCCTGCTCAGCTTCAGAGCTAGAAGCAGTAGTGGCAACCCTTTCCATTCTGTCACCCAACTCCTTATGGACAGCCTCATCACCAACCTTTCTTAGGGGGACCACTAGACTGAGGTATCTTGGTGTCCCGACCTCTTTTGAATTGCCTTGGGTTTGATTCATTACCCACTTGTGATTGATGTCACATCTTCTTTTCATCACTTATAAACAATTTGAAGCCTCCCCTTAATACAATACCGTATTTTCAATGTGCTCATCCTGCAAATGTTAGTCCAATTCCAAAAATACACATTCCAAAGTATTTTCTTGTTTAGCAATTTTAACTATGACTAACAGTTATAATATGCAGTTGTAAGTATAACTAGTAGTACTAATTATACTTAGCAGTATTAACATTTTCCTTAGCAGATTTAACTCTGTCTTTAATAATTATACAAGAACATGCCTCTATTCATCACAAGCACACTAGAAAAGACTAGATAGACATGTGAGAATTCATGAGGATCCATATTTATGCATAACCCATGAATAAAAATTAACAACTGATAAGTCTCAGAGATTCAATAAACCAATGCTAGCAATTAGAAAGTTAAACCTGCTAACATCAAAAGCTTTGGTGAGAAGGTCAGCAACATTTTTGTCTGTGTGAATCTTGATCACTTATATCAACTTCTTCTCATACAAATCTCTGATAAAATGGTACCTTATCTCAATGTGCTTGGTTTTGGAGTGAGATACTGGATTCTTTACAATACAGATTGTACTTTCATTATCAATGTAGATGTTGGTGTTCATGAGATTGTATCCATAGTCAAGCATCTGATTTTGGATCCATAACATTTATCCACAGCAGTTTGCAGCAGCCACATATTGTGCTTCAGTTGTTAAGTTGGCTACTATAGTCTGCTTCTTACATTGCCATGAAATCAATCTCTTGCCAAGAAATTGACAACCTCCTGTTGTGGATTTCCTATCAAGACTAGCTCTAGCATAGTCACTATCAGAAAAGGCTTCCAAGTCAAAAGGTGAATCTCTAGGATACCAAAGACCCAATTTGGGTTGCTCTTTTAAGTACCTAAAGATCCTCTTCACAGCATGAAGGTGTGAGGTCTTTGGAGTAACTTGGAACCTTGCACAAGCACAAACAACAAACATAATGTCTGGTCTAGAAGCTGTAAAGTACATTAATGATCTAATCATTGATCTATAAAAATGTACATCCACATTCTAAGCTTCTTCATCCTTTGTTAATGGTTTGTTTGTCTCCATTGGAGTGCTTGCTGTCTTTATTGAGGCAAGATCAAACTTCTTCAAAATCTCAGCCACATATTTATCTTGGCTGATATTTATTATTCTTCTTAGTATCAATACTAGATTCCGCATAGTATTTGATATTTAATAATCAAAGTTTCTGTCATAGTAGTTTTGGATTTATCCAAAGTTGCTAACCTTACAACAAGCTAAGGAAGACAAGATCGGTTTTAAGGACCATCAATATTGTTGAGACTTGAAAGACTTCAGGATACTTAAGGTTTCTACTGCACAGGTACATAATGGAAATTATACTAAGTAGTTAGTACTGGTAGTATAAAGTTACCACTGCTAGTTACGACTGTTAGTATAATATTAGTACTGTTAGTATGAAGTTACTACTGCCAGTAGAAGTTAAGACTGCTCAGAGTTGAAGACTGAAAATATGCTAAGTTATTAATGCTGGTAGTACAAAAGTTACTACTGTTAGTGTAACTTAGTACTGTTAGTATAACTTAGTAGTGCTAGAGTAAAGTTACAACTGTTAGCATAAAGATTAGTACTGATGGTACTTACTACTGCTTATGCTCAGTTAGTGCTGCTGGTTATAAAGATACAACTGTTGCTGACTTACAACTGCTTGAAGACTTACTACTGTCAAGAGGATAAAGACAGAGTAAAAAGAGAAAGCGTGTGTGGAAAACAAGAGTACCTATGAAGATAAGTATTAAAGTTATTTTTGTAAAAGATATGATTGTCTGTAATTATAGAAATGATTATGATAAGTTAGGAAGGTATTGTAAACCGTGTAGGACTCCTTAGTGTATAAAAGGAGGTCCTAGGGTATAGAAATAGATATTAGTTCTCATAGCAGTTTTCCATAGAATTCTTAGAGCTTCAAGGTTTTGTAAACCCTAACACTAATTCAGAGTGTTCGTTAATATAATTGAGGCTGAAAGTTTTGTTACTGTTTCATTGTTTGCTATTCAATTGTTATTATTCTTCTTAATATCAATACTAGATTCCGCATAGTATTTGATATTCAATAATCAAAGTTTCTGTCATAGTAGTTTTGGATTTATCCAAAGTTGCTAACCTTACAACAAGCTAAGGAACACAAGATCGGTTTTAAGGACCATCAAGGTCTTCCCTTTCTTTTTCCTACTCGGACTCCTAACAGGGAGTCATTGAACCTATGATTATCAACAAGCCCCTCGATTAGTTTTTCATTGATCTTATGCTTCAGGTAATACTCTACAGGCTGAGAGCTGGGTTCCTCCACTCCTTCTTCTTTCTCATCTCTCTTGATTGACTCGTTTTTGATCCTATTTTCAGTTCCATTCTCTGTCTCGACTTCTTTTACTGGAATCTCTGCATCTGACCCGATAGTTTTTTTAATACCGTCGCCAGTTGCTACATCATCTTTGTCACTCTTTTCTTCCTTTCCTCTGGTGAGAGAGATAGAATTTACATTTTTGGTGACGGATGATTTAGCCTCTTCTCTGATCAACACTTTTTCAAGAGCCCTGTTGGTTGTGAGTTCCTTAAGAAGCCCGGACATTTTAGCCATCCTATCATTGATCTCCTCTCGCTGTTTGGAAATGGCATTCTCAAATCTTTCCATCCTTTTAGTGTGTGCTCCCATGTAATCATGTACTCGAGCCTCGAAAGTGGTTCCTAAAGCCTGGGGTTTAGGGTTTGGACTGGTACGTTCACGAAAAGTTAAGGGTTCTGCTTTGGTGGCTCATTTTGGCTTTGTGGGCGGGGGTTTGAATAAACTGCTTCAGTATAAGCTTGAGGGATGTGCGTTGAGCTAGGTCTAGGTGTCAGTCGCGACCCCTTTATTAAGAAATTAATCTGGTCTTCAAGCTCAAGAAGTCTTTGGTCAGGTGTTTTTAAGGTGCTTTAATGTGTAGAAACGGCCTTGACCGATTTGACAAAGTTCTTTGAGTTATTCCAGCCCTCGTGGTCGTAGAGGGCGAGGTTCTCAATGATCTCCCAAGATTCGTTGGCATTTTTATCGCAGAGTTTGTCGTCGGCGGTGCGGTAAATCTCGCACTTAAGATGAAAGGAGACATGATCATAAAAAATTTGAATTTGAAGCCAACGATCGATGCCATGATGAGGGACTTTTTGTAGCAAGTTCTTAAAATAAGTTCATGCTTCTGAGAGAGATTCTCCTTGATGTTGTTGGAACATCAGGATATCATTGCGGAGTTTTGCAATCCTTCCCGGTGAAAAGAATTGAGCAAGGGAACGAGTAGTAAGATCCTCCCATGTGGTGATGGATCCTGCTGAAAGACGTTCAAGCCAATTGCTAGCTTGATCGCGAAGGGAAAATTGAAATAAATGCAGGCGCGTTCTTTCCCTATTTTCACCGTCAAGGTTAAGTGAGTCCACAAGTTTTAGGAAATCCTTGAGGTGTTGGTTTGAATCCTCGGACCGAAGTCCGTAGAATGAGCATTCGTTTTGCACCAACAGGATGGTGTCGGATCGAAGAGGTACCACATTGTTCCCTACGGGGAGCTCAATGGTATTCTTATAGCCCTCGTAGCTAGGTTTGGAGTAATCACCAAGAGTACAAATAGGATTTACGTCTCCCATGGTGGTTGACGAGAATGGATTACAAAACAAATAACACAAAGAAAAGATAGACTACAAGAAAGCTAATATACAGAAATAAAATTCTCATTTGAAAGGATTCAAGCGAGTAGAACTAAGCTAAACTAAGTTTAAAACCTAACTATTCCCCCACGCAACGGCGCCAAAAACTTGATGTGGTAGTCGTAGGACTTCAACACAAAGTTTTACAACTTCCTAGGCAGAGTACCTAAGCATTGCAGTGTAGTATAGGCAAGACTCGGGTTTTGTTATTGTTCTCTAGGGGAATAGGTTGGGAAGGCTCGAACAGAGCTTAACCGAGATCTACAGGATTATAATGAAATAAAAATGTATTTGCTTAATCATGAATTACTCATTAGATTGCTTCTCCTAATCTTGTTGCCTTGTCACACTCGTGATGATCTGTGTAAGTATTTACTAAGTCATGAACGAATTACACGAACCCGCCGTCTATTTAATATTCTGTTAAGGCAACGCACAAGTAAGGTAGTATGAAGACTATTACAAGGCCCCTAAGAGTATATTAAATGCAATTGAAATATCTTAAGAGGGATCAACCATATTAGGGGTAAGGTAGTATAAAGACTGTTACCGATGGTATCCTTTCTACACGCTCGCGTTTCCTTAGACGTCTATGCCAATTTAATATCTTATGGCTAGTTTTCTAAAGCATAACGTGCACATTCATCACAAGAATAAAAATAAAAGGATCTATAATCCAACTTTCATACAATCATAAGCAAATACAAAGGAGGGTTTAGCCTAACATGTTATAATGAGAGCAAGAACATAAATCAATGAAACAACACATAGACATATTGAATGATTAAAGATAGAAAATCTTACTTGATTAAAACATGGATTAAGGTCAGTTACAATACGATTTTGAGGCCCTTAAGTTGGCCTAAAAGCTGACAAAATACTTAGGGTTTGACTCCCAAAAGTTATATAAAGTTACACATTTAAAACCCTAAATTCTGCTTAATATATATAGAGAAATCGTCGCGATGGCGTCTAGTTATAGTCACAACGCCGTCACGAGATAGAACATTTTAGGTCTGAATTGAGTCGGTTACGTCCTGATGCCATTGTCAATTTCCTGACGTCGTCACTAGATAGATCGCGACGGCGTCGCTTTATGCTTGTGACGCCGTCTCTACGCACTGTTTGCACAATTCTTCAAGAGATTTGGTGTAGGTCCGTAGTCTTGTTCATTTCTTCTCCAAATGAGCCCAAGTCACGTGTATTTCCTCCAAATGCCATCCAAGTGCTAAAAACTTGAAAACAAACGATTATGCACATAATCTGGGCATATTTCCATGATTTAAGAGGTTAAATGACCCCAAAATAGTGTAAAAAATGACACCTCATCATTAACCCTTACCCCAAACCGAATATGGATGTAGCCTATGGACAACCTTTAAGTTATCCTTTTCATGCCTATGGCGGAAATCCCACCCTCAGGGGAACCTCCGCCTATCATCCCTATGGAGGATATGCCTCACAGGCTCCTACGAGCAGTAATATTCCGACATCCAATGAATTCATGTACTCTTTCGCTGATCCCTCCAATAATTATCCCTTTTACACACAACCTACCAAATGCACCCGCCTATCCAAACCATGGCCCTACAGGCCTTTTCACAGACTCTACTGGTTGTGTGACCCCATTTATCCATTAGATCAAGGACTACCCTCTACCAGACGGGTTAAAGATGCCTTCTCATGTGGGATCCTATGATGGAAAAAGAGACCCCGACAACTATCTGCACCTCTTCGAAGGTGCAATTCGTATGCAAAAATGGGCAATGCCCGTAGCCTGCCACATGTTCACCTATACTCTCAAAGACTCTACCCGAATATGGTGGAATAGTCAAAAGGCAGGTAGCATTCTCAACTACGAAGATTTGAAGGCAAAGTTTCGATCACATTTTAGCCAACAGAAGAAGTTTACGAAGACACATTTAGCAGTGCATAACATCAGGCAGAGAGAAGGGGAAAGTATAAGAGCTTTTAGTACTAGGTACACAGATGATACTTTTTAAATTTTGAGGTTACATGAAGAGCATCATATTTATGGATTTGTTCATGGGTTGAAGACAAGAAGACTTGTGGACTCCCAACTACCTATAAGGGTCTGATGGAGAAGACTTACACTTGGATTGAAGCAAGAGAGGTTTCCACCAATGGAACTCCAAACGATCACCGAGAAGGCTTCGACAGATTTAAGAAAAATTCTTCTTGGGACAACAATAAGGGGAAGAAAAATAGAGACAGATTCTCTACATACCGTGGGTCCAACCACGGACTACTCTCCAGTTTATCCAAGAGCCCAAGGGAAATTCTGGCAATAGAGAAGGTAGCGAAAACCTTCGAACAACCTCCTCGCTTGATTGAAAGTAGGTGGTCACACGATATGTCTAAATATTGCCACTTCTAGAAGACCATGGGCATGATACTAATCAATGTCAGGAATTAAGGCATTAGATTGAAGAAGCTGTAAAATCAGGACAACTCGCACATCTGGTAAAAGTAATAAAAAAGGGAAAGGAGAAAGTTTCGGACACCCAACTGGGTGAGTGGAGGAAAGGAGACAAGGATACGGCACCCTTCAAAGCCCCTATCATCATGATAAGTAGGGAAGATCGAACCTTAAAAAGAAGGTCGATGGAAGAGTCCATTAAAGGAATTAGGAAATCACATTCTCCCTTGTTTCAGGCGTTAACAATTCCTCCGATCAAGTTATCATAAAATTTCGGGTATCCGAAAGGCAAGTGAACTGGGCATACATGGATAGAGGTAGCTCATGCGAAGTGATCTACGAGCATTGTTTTCTAAAATTGAAACCCTCTATCATATCACTCAGAGTATACTCGAAAGTTCCACTCGTTGGCTTCTCAAGAGAGCACTCTTGGCCACTCGGTGAAGTAACCTTGGAGATCACAATAGGCAAAAGTCCTTTCATAAGAACAGAGGTCCTCAACTTTGTCATCGTAAGGTCTGACTCTCCACACAACCTAATACTTGGAAGAACTGCCATGCAAAGGATGGGTATCGTAGTTTCCATAATCCACAGAGCCAAAAAATTCCACACTCCCAGAGGAGTTGGCACCATATTTTCAACGTATGAACCCAACAAGATAGAAGAAGGACAAAAGAAGCTAAAAAAGCCTCTTAGGAGGTTACGAAGGGTATTCTCAGCTGTGTGGACGCTAAAGAAAGGGTTGTTGTCAATGACATGTATCCGGAACAAACAATCATCATTGGAAAACAACTCTTAGCTAGTTTAAAAAGAAGTTGCGGGATCGAAGTCAAACGCCGATGTCTTTGCGTGGACATGTGCTGATATGACAGGAATTCTGAGAATCATTATGTTAGGAGGAAATCCCTTCAATACAGAACACAGGCTGAATGAATTCAAGCATATAGAGCCAGTTAAGCAAAAGAAAAGAGGTCTAGCACCAGAACGGAATGAAGCAATCTGTAAAGAAGTAGAAGAGCTTACGAACGCTAATATTCTACGAGAAGTCAAATACATCATGTTATGGTAAAGAAGGATGACGAAAGATGGAAGCTGTGCGTACACTTAACAGATATAAACAAAGCTTGCCCCAAAGATTGATATCCTTTACCAGAAGTTGATCAGAAAGTAGAATCTCTCTCTAAATTTCGACTAAAACTCATCCTAGATGCAAACAAAGGATATCACCAGATACAGATGGCCGAAGGAGATGAAGAAAAGAAAGCCTTTTTCATGAGAAAAGGAGTGTTCTGTTATAAAAAGCTACCTTTTGGTCTAAAAAACACAGGAGCTACGTATCAAAAGTTGATCGATAGGGTGTTCAACAATCAAATCGGTCATAACCTCGAGGTTCATGTCGATTACATGGTAATAAAAAGCGACTCCGAAGAAGACATGCTAGTCGACATTTAAGAAACCTTTGACAAGCTCCGAGCAATTAATATGAAACTCATTCCAATAAAAATGCTCTTTTGGCATTGAGGAAGGACCATTTATGGGACATCTCATTACAAAGCAAGGAATTAAAGCCAACCCCTCGAAGGTAAAGGAAATCTCCGACATGAAACCACCAAAACAGTCAAAGAGATACAAAGCCTTAACAAAAAATTAGCAGCCCTAAGCCGTTTTCTTTTAAACGGAGCAGACAAGGCCCTCCCCTTCTTGAAAATACTAAAGAATTGCATGAATAAGTCAGTAGTTTAGTAGACAGCAAAGGCGGGGGAGGCCTTCTAAAAAATGAAGGAATTCCTAGAGACATCACCAACTCTTACGACCTCAATCAAAGGCGAAGCCTTAGTAATGTACCTCGTAGCTTCTAAGGAAAGTATAAGTGCAGTCTTACTAGTGGAAAGAGGAAAAAGGCAAGTTCCTATTTACTTCATGAGCCGGACGCTACAAGGGGCATAACTTAAAAACTCATACTAGCCATCGTATATGCTGCAAGAAGACTTTGAAGATATTTCCAAGCTTACTTCATTCAGATACTGACTGTTAAGCCCATAAAGAAAAATCTTGCAAGGTCCAAAAAGTTAGGAGGTATAGCTAAATGGGCAATCAAGCTATGAGAGCATGATATCGAATTCAGAGGACGCAACTATGTCAAAGGCCAAATACTAGCAGATTTCCTGGCTGAGACACCCTCAGCCGAAAGCAAAGAAAAAGGAAGCCAAGGAAACAACAGACGAAGAAAAGGAACCAGAAAACATGTGGAAACTATACACGGATGGAGCATCAAGCTTCGACGGCTTTGGAGCAGGTTTGATGCTAGTTAGTCCTAAATAAAAAGAGTATACTTACGCTCTTAGATTCAAATTCAACACCACTAACAACAAGGCATAGTATGAAGCTCTGTTAGCTGGCATACGAATCGCAGCAAGCATGAAGGTTCAATATCTAAACATCTTTGTAGACTCACAGTTGGTGGCTAACCAAGTCAAAGGACTCTTTGAAGCATGACAACCAGTGATAAAGCAATACCTGGAGAAAACAAGGGAAGTCCTCAAAGGCTTCCACAGTTATTCCATGGAGCATGTTCGGCGAGATTAGAACAAAAAAGCAGATGCTCTAAGCAAACTGGCTTTGATGACCTTCTCAAGACTGGCCAAAGAAGTTTTGGTGGAAGTCCTGCACGAAAAGTCAATTGTACAAAAAGAAGTGGCAGACATCATAAAAAAAGAAGGTAAAAACTAGATGCTACCAATCCGAGAGTACTTACTGTTTGGAACACTTACTAGAGATCAATATAAAGCCAGAAAGCCGAAAAGCTAAGAATTAAGGCACCCCAATACAGAATGATGGACAATAAACTATACCGCAAGTCATATCTATCACCATGGTTGCGATGTGTATGACCTGTACAAGCCAAGAGCATCATTCAGGAAATAAAACAAGGATCCTGTAGAATGCATGCAGGATCACAATCAATGGTGTCTAATATCCCCCCACTTGAATCCTACTTGTCCTCAAGTAGCCTTTAGAAGTTTATAAAAATTTATCCCTAAGGATATTTTCCGTTCAAGCATTTATTTGATCTATTACAAGTACACAACTAAACACCTCACGAAATAAGAAGATGAAAACACTTAAATCACTCAACTAATCTATGTGGTAACATGTAACTAAATCGCTCAATTGCTCGATCATGACGAGTATTCTATCATAAGCTTGGAAAGGATACACATCTCCACAGCTAAAGCTAAGGAGTAACAAGTTTATAAAGGTAAATATGGGTTTTTATGAGAAGGCTTAGGGTTGATTACTCTAACTAATCTTTATCAACACTAATATTCTAGGAGGGCGACAAAGACCACACATACACACCCGTAACGACGGGATAGACACATGTGATTGCTCACTCCCACCTCGAATAAGCTAAAGAGTAGGAATAGTAGAGTAATATAGCGTATGGACCTTCTAACTTTCACCAATAGTAATAAACCAACAAGGCAGCTGAGACATGCATACATGGCCGTAAAGACGAAATAGACATGCATGCTCGATCACATCCTCATTCGCGTAAAACTCATGGTTAATGATTAGGAAAGGGAAATAAATTGTTGTTAAATAAAAATTACGAAACAAATAGATTAAGTCTAAAATACAAGTTGCTAGACACTTTTTCCTGACCATTACCATGATAAAGACACAACTATTTACAACGTCTTGATCATAGATAAAAAACAACAACCTAAGTTGGTGTTCCTGTAACGGTCAACTTCCCATTCATCCCAAACTTTACATACTTTACAAGGCAAGTGGCGATATCTTCCACTTTATACAATACTTTACATCGTCGATTTGTATCAACGAATAATCGATCCTTCGTGTAATTCCTTCGGTAGTTGCGAAACGATTATCTTCAAACTTTCCTTCTCTTTTTTTGTTGCGATTTTTCTAATTTTTTTGATTTTTTTTGCTAACACTATACTACGAAACTCGGTGTAGTTTCACCATCTTCACGATCATAATAATTCTGGATAATTCCTTCGGTAATTCTTCATTCTTCGGCCGTACCATTGATTGTGATGGTAGTAAAAATACATGAGTTTTGACTATAATATACATTCCTATTTGTGATGTGCAAATGTCTTCCAACTGTATCAAAATAGACACAAGACTCGGGAAATACAAAATTTACACTTAATCTAACATGGTAGGCTAAGGTGTCAAGGTGTAACAAAATAAATAATTGGTATAGTTCCTAAAGGATTGGCTCTACGGATTGTTTTAGGGGTATTTTACTCTTAAAATGAGAGTAAACAAAGGGTTTATACGAGGGTTAACTAACCAATGTAGTTAGTTAATAAGCAACATGTAAAGGCGATTTGGGTGTAATCCTAAAATTTACCAATTTAAACCAGTTACTCCATCTAAATCCATAGTACTCATTATTGCGGTCTCGAATAGATATACCAAGCCAAGTTCTAAAGTCTACTACATTACTGGCACACTCATATTTTGTGGAACTTGGATAAACATTTGGAAACTGATAGGTTAAATCCTTACAATATCTAACAAGGGTTATTGTGTGCGCGTTATGTATCAAGTAATTTCACAAAAGTATGCTTGAAAATTTTTTAAATTTGAGCATAATTTAAGCATTTTAGTGTGAAAATTAGGCCAAGTAAATATTCTAACTCCACCACCCCCCCACTTGAATTATACAACGTCCTCGTTGTATATATAAAACATTAAATACGGGAATTAAAAAGAATTAGAATGAGAAACTCCCCTGATATTTGCTCGGTAGATTCTCCATGTTGAGTTTTTTTAGCAAGATTGTGTGTTGAACAGCCGCCTTGAAGTTTCAACACTCTAACACTTTAAGATCTCCAGATTTGTAAATTCTCCACCAATATTCGTTGATATTTCTTTCACGAGGTCCTGTATAATATGGAGCAGATACGCCGTATTAATGAGTTTTTTGACGTAGTCAACTTTTAATAAAAATAGTGGATACGCAGTATAGGTTTTAACCTAATACGCCGTATCCGTCCTTGGAGACCAATTTTCCTTAAAATTTAACAAAGTAAAGAAAACGTACATTGACCTCTACAACATTAGCGCACAATCACCATCCTTATAATACCACTTAGGTTCGAACATAATGCCAAACGGTACATATAAATTCATAGTGAGATAGAATAGCATTCTATTTGCGTAATATGTCTAAATCACGATATTTACTTTTAAGTTCTTGACAAAACTTCCCGTTCTGAAAGTTTTATTGTTTTTATCGTGACTTGTTTTAAAAAGCATTATTGACCCTTGCGTAATTTCATTACCCCCCGAAGACTGTGTTGTATCGATCTCATTATCATCGTTATCTTTTTCCGACTTTAAATCATCGGGATGAATAATGTTGAAGGGGAAAGATCATTAATATACAAAACATTTTGTTCTTCTTCATCATATTCAGACACTGATGTTTCATTATTTAAATCAAATTCATCGATATGTTGAGGGCTTAAAAATGATTCAGTTAATAAATCTGATTTAGACATTTCGGCATCATTGTAAACAATGGCTGGAAATTCGTTCTCAAAATCATTAAAGAAGTCTAAATCATCAAAACAATTGACTGTAGGCTCAGGTGATAAAAGCGAAGGTAAATTTACTTTTTCATTATCATTTTCTGAATCCGTTTTCAAATCATTGGTAGAAATTTTTTTATAAGAAAACGAATATTTGTTAAAAAATTACCGTGTAATCTTCATCGTCGAAATCGTCAAACGAAACTCTAAAGTCAATTTCATCGTTAAGAGAACTTACTGTGGATTAACAAGAAAGTGTTTTTTCAAATGATACCTCATCATTAAAGGCAATAGCTGGGAATTCAGTTTCAACGGATCGGAGGTCGTGAAAGACTTCATCATACCAGATCTTTCCATACTTACCAGTTTCCTAGTTAAACACTTTCCCACGTTTTTGAGCTTTTTCTTCCTCGAGCCTGATGTATTCTTCCATAGTAATGTTCAGATCGTCCATCCTGAAACAATCTTACTAGAAAAACTTGTTAAATAACCAATACGTCGTATTCACTTAACTGAATACGCCGTATCAAACAAACATAGTAAGAAAACAAGCAGGAATATAAAGTACTCTAAATTACACTAATATAATTTACACTACTCCTAAGGGTTAAATCTAATGTTAAAAACCAAAACATAAAATAAAAATCAAGATTAATTTTCACTCCTCGGCAACGGCGCTAAAAACTTGATGTGTCATTGTATGGTGTATATTTTTATGATTCAAGTTTTAAATTTATATTTTTCCGGCTTAACCAAAAACAACACTTTAACGGGTAGTGTACCCGGTCGGTGGTAGATTCGTGGTAAGTAGGGTGTCGAACACTTGAAGCGAGGTTAAATCTCTCAATTTATTTATATTTTGGTTATCTAATCTAAGTTAATCTTATCTAAGTCAAACCTATGCTAATCCTATGTAAGTTCTAATCCTAATTCTAACAGGTAAAAGGGGGGTTTTAGCCTGAGAGACTGGCACGGGTTTGGTTGGTGACTACAATCAATTCAAGACACTTTAACCCACGCAAGCAAATTAACAGAAGATAAAAGAGCGGTCGAGCCTTATGATAGAAAACAGTATTAGCCATCATTAATCCGATTAGAAGTTGGTTTGTTTATTCAGTGCAATGATTACTTATCTCGAAGAGGTATATCATTCTTAGACTTAGGCGGGACTTCATCCTAAGACCTAGACACATTAATTCTATCACAATTAAAGCATCCGCATAAATCATCCTTATTTGCTGATTATAATCTATCTTAGGGATTAAAGCAATGGTGATCTTGTTAAACCCTAGCTCATAGAGACTTTACCCACTTACTGCTTAAAGGCAATTCATACACTAGTAGTCCACTAACCAAGTCTTTACTAATTAATTGAGAACGTACTCGTTGATCCCAAGGGTTACCTACCGGTCCAACTAAGCTCACAATCTAGGGGTAAAGATAGGTAATTATTTGTGATCCTATTGGTCTAGATGTATAAATCACTATATGGAGAGCCATCATGGCATCTAGATTACTTGGTTCGTATCACTAGATCTAGTAGAATGATAGGTCACATACAAAAGCACGTAAACAAGTATAAACTGATAAACATAAACAAGCAATCAACGATAAATTAAGCAATTGAGATAAACAAACCAAACATTTAGATCTTCATAATAATGGCTAATACCCGAAGGTATTAGCCTTCAAACGTCATAATCAATACAAGAGTAATAATTTAGCCAAGGTAAACTAATCGAGTTAACGAATGATACCAAAAACTAAACGATTACAAGAGTATAGGAGATTACAAGTTGTTTCCTATGGAATTAATTACGTTGAAAGACCTCTTCTACTTTTCTTCTCCTCTGAAAATCGACTTTTATAGTAAAGGTATCAAAAATATGATTTAGCACACTAAAAACTCATTTTTGAGTTTTCTATTTATAAGGTCTGGAATATGGTCGATAGGGCGTATTGACTGAGTTCAATACGGCGTATCGAGGGTTTCTTGGAGTAGGGACCACGTTTGATATCTTCTAGAATATTTTTTTTCCATAGCTTGAATACGGCGTATTGGTCTTTCCTAGATACGGCGTATTGATCTTGTTTCCTTTGTGGTCTTTAGTGAAGTGAAGGCACATATACGCCGTATCTTCCTTAATGGATACGGCGTATTGGATGTCAGAATAGTAATCTTCAAATTTCTTCGTTTAAGCTTCAAAATACGTGCCTTTTTGCGAATCTTCACCAAGTACTCCATAATTACTGCAATTCTTAAATATAAACGATTAAGTAACAATTCTTTGCAATAATTATACAAAAATGTCTTCGTTTAAGCTCCGATATGCTTGGAAGTAAACTTCAAGGAGAAGACTTTGCTAAGAAAATGGTGGACCTTGTGAATCAAAGAAAGAAGTTCTTGCTGAAGAAAAGCAAGCTAAAACCGAACAAGACCCATGACCCAATCACAGCTAAAAGACTTACATGATGAACTACTTAAAGATCAAGGGTCAAGGAATTAAAATCAGCTGAGGAAGTTGAGCTTTGAAGAAGTCAAAGAAGAGTTTGACAAGCTTATAAAACAGATTGAGTCTTTTGCTCCAATAAGTTTTGAAGCCACTAAAGATAGCTTGAAAAGATTTGGTGAAGAGCTTCAAACAAAGACTCCAAAGAGACTGAAAGAAGACAAAGATGATGAAGCAAAAGATGATGAACCAACAAAGAAGCTTGGAAGAAAGAAAACAAATAGACCAGAAAAGGTAAAGCATACAATGTGATGAAATGTCTCTGATGATTTCAGATAAGGTTATGAGCAATGAAAACTAACACAGGTACTAAAAACTCCTTTGAATCCTGTTCCTGGGTAGCCATGATAAACACCTAGTGTAGCTACTTATAAGATTATCAAACAAGGGGAAAAAGGAGTATACCAAATTGTTAGAGAAGATGGAACAGATATAGTATACATTAATTTTGGAGCTATGTTAAAATCTATATCTAGGGATGACCTTACTGAGTTGTACAGGATAGTTATGAATAGATATGGGTTGGATGGGCCTGAGGATAAGTTAGAGAAGGGTTTCTGGAAATGTTTAAGAATTATGTTTGAAGAACCTCTAAGCACAGATTCTATATGGAGTGAGATAGAACAACAAAAGATTGTAAGTTGGAGATAAATTATACTAGTAGGGTACATTTTTGAACTTAGAATCAATGGATGTTTAGTTGTTTCTATAGATAAATATCCACTTCCTGCAGAGGTGTGTAAAAGCAATGTTGAAAATGAAGCTTTTGGATGGAAAGATGAATGAAGACCGCAAATAGAATGTTGAAAATGATGAAAAACAACAGCATTAGAAAGTAATGAAATGTGTAGGGTTGAAGCCTAGATAGAAGTAAGAAAGGATAACACTTGGTGAAAGTGCTATGCACTATAAACACAACAAAATGGTATCAGATCAACCATGCAACCAACATAAGGACTGGCTATTCCAATAGCCAAACGGCTCTTGGTAAAGACTCCTCAAATCCTTTCTATGTTGACAACTTGCAAATAAGGTGTATGGTTTCAACCACCATTATTCTATTAAAAGTGTAGAGTTGCTAGCCCACAAGTTTATGGCTTGTGGTAAAAGGCTTGGAAAACCATAACTATTCCATAAGATTATGGCTTATGTAAAGTACAAACTCAAATCATATTAGAATGGTTTGACACTTTACCAAAAAGTGGTTGGTATCTAACTCACAAGTTTCACGTACAAAGAGTTGAACATGTTCTCAATCCACCATGGAATTTACCTTTTCTAAGGTGCCAAAGGATTGACTAGCCCTGAGCAACACGGCTGACAGGTAAAGGGCATATCAAATCTGTATGGCTGTAATGTTTGCCAAAAACCAATATGTATTCAACTCACCAATGTTTTCAGTACTGAGAGTTGAAATGGTTTTTTAGTTGACCATTGACATACCCTTTCTGTGGCCAAATAACTGAACTACTCCCAGAGTTAAAAGGCTAACTGGTAAAGAGATCATCAATCCATTTTAAATTTCAATGATTACACCTCTCACAGGATTAAACACCTTGGGAAGTGAAGGAAAATAGAATGAAACTTTATGATTTGATGTACAATATTGTCAATATGGCTGAAGAGTCATTGACGACTATTGCTGTCAAGATTTGAAAGACATGAAGAACATATTATTTGAAGACAGAGTTTCAGACAATCCTCTAAAGCCAAAGTGAAGGCCAAAGATACAAAAACTTGAAGTACATGAATGAAGATCAAGTTAGGGAGGATTGTTTAGGAAAATATTGTAAACATACTTAATACTGTTAGTATTAAAGTTAAGTCTGTTAGTTATAGTTAGTACACTGATAGCTGAATAGTTAGTATTCTTGTTACTTACAGAAGGTTAATCTGGTAGAGCAAGTTAAGTCTGCCAGCATTAACTTAAGTGTGACAGTATTAAAGTTAATACTGTTTGGTCAGACAGTTAAGTCTGTTTGTAATTATAGTAATAGTTATCAATTAGCGTTAATCTAGGAAGAGATAAGCATTATCTCTTAACGCGTTTAGGGTTCCTTAATTTATAAAAGAACATATAATAGTATTTTAAAACAAATGAGTTATTGAGAATTTACAACAAATATAATAGTAATAGCAAGTTTGATATTTGTTCTTGTGTTCAAATGGTATAGATTGATATTCCGCGTCAATATTTATATTCACAGGTATTTCTCTCATAGTGTTCTTGATTCATTCAAAGACTATAATCTTGTAAGAGCTCATTGAAGATCCTGTTTATAAGGACCTACAAGTGGTATCAGAAGCCACCAAGAGGGACCTTTACGCAATGGATGAACATAGATTAAAACCTTAATTCCACCCAAATCAAATAGTCATTGTACAAACGATAATTTTTCTCTTAATGAGGAATGAGGAACATTCTCTTCATGATGATGCATCATTTAGATGGATCTCTTACAGCATCCAACAAAGGAGAGGCTCCTTCTAAACCACCACAAATTTATCACCCCAAACACACTTTTAAACATTAAACTCCCGTTCTTCAAAAAGGGATGATTATGATACATGGGCAATGGAAATGGAACTTTATCTGAGTAAGATAGATAATGAGGTGTGGAAAGTGATTCATAATGGGAACTCAAAGAAGCGAGTCACCAAAGTAAGGTTGGTGTAATACAGGGTTCTTCTCCAACAAACAGCGGAAGAACAATTTGCTTGATGAGAAAGAAAAGGAAAGCTAAACACTGCTGTAATAAGGTTGTTCCAAAAATCATCTCAGGCGTTTCAATGGCATGGAGAAATGCCAAGAGATCTGGCAGCTATCAAGAGAAAAACAAGTGGTGGTGAAAGCAAACTCGAAGAAAATTGCAAAAAGGCTATTTTAAAACAACATTTGAGGCAATTACTATCTCATCTAAGGTAAGCTTAGAGTAAAGGGTATATAGGTTCCAAAAACTCCTTCACAGTTGATGCCCTGGTGCTGGAGTGTCAGAGAAAGATGCAAATCACAAGTTTTGAGGTCCCTTCCTCCTATGGGACGAGTCTAGCCAGACAATGAGACAAAGAAGAATATTGACACTCTGTCAATAGATGATTTATACAATAATCTGAGTGTCTTTGAACAAGACATCCAAAAGACATCATCTTCTTCCCTGGCATCTGATAATGTGGCTTTTCTATCACAAGCCAAAGCCTCTTCAAGCAAGCACAAGCCAAGCCAAAGCTCAGAGAGTTTATAAGTCTTATAGACCCTCCTCTCCAAAGAAAACCAACTGCTACTCCTGGTCTTGCTGATGAAGTTATCCATTCTTTCCTACCACAATGATGATGATTGTGGATTTGAAAACCAATGAAGACCTAGATCATATGATGATCTGGATTTTGGAAGAAATGGATATAAATTGGCAGATTGCTATGACTGCTATAAAAGATTAAGAAGTTCTACAAGAAGGCAGCATGAAGGCCAAAGAGTGGAAGGAAAATGCATGTGGCAATTTATAAGCAGAAAAAGGTGAATGTTTCATTGCCCACAATACTGGGCATGTTTGCTAGGAGTGCAAATTTAAAGGTTCAAAGGAATGGTAGCAGCAGGAAGCAGGTAGAGGTCAAGGATTCATCCAGTGAGAACTGAAAGTGAAGCTTGATGACTATTGATGAAGGTCAATCAATTGGTAGAGCAGACTACAGATGAGGAACTCAATCATGCTCTAATGGCTTTCACTGTGAATAATGAGGTATCCATGTGTTCTAAATTGTGTTTAGATTCATATAATGCTCTTCAAGCTAAGTATGATGAACTGCAATCTGAATTTGGTAACCAAGAAGCTGCCTTAGTTGCCCATAAGATAGTTGTTAAGAAGTTAGAATCTCAGCTAAGAGCCTCCCACAAATAACAAAAATTAAATTTTCAAGCTAATCAAATTTTTGAAAAAGATGAAAAGCTGAAAAAGTATAGAAGAATAGGAATGAAAGCTGTCAAAGACAAGGATGGCATTACAACCATTTTTTGATCTTGTCTGCATCTTCTAAAAATCTTTGGAAGCTAATTGATTGTTGGGATGACTCAACTATGTTAACGAATAGTTTAGGATTATGGCATCAAATCAACTGCGGTGACCTAGGATATGAGGAAGAGATAAGTAGAGGTATTTTTGCTTTTAGGGAAACCCGAAGCAGGATATAATGATAGTCCAAACCTTAAAATAACAAGCCAGATTCAAACAGTAGAGTACAAAGGTGTCCCCTCATCCGTCTTAGTGGTGATTATACCCCTAGGGAACAAGAGGACATAGATGATTCTCTGTATGAGTATGGTAAATATGGGCCTCAATCTCAATCTTCTAGTCATATAGAGTCTGATGCAAGTTCCACTGTTTCCTCAACTTGTCAATCCAATGACAGTGATGGGGAGCAAGGAACTGTATCTGACCATTCAGTCAATGATGACCCTATCCCTATACCTTCTAGTGAGCAGGTTTCCACTTCCATCCAAAAGACTCAACCACAAGTGCCTAAACCTCAACAAACTGTTGACCCTAGTTGTGCACAGCATGTAAAAACTCCTAGGCAACAAATTAGGACACCAGTGACTCCCTCACCTATTCCTTCATACAATAGACAGAATTGGAATCAAAGAATGGAAAGGGAATTAGGTGCAGGATATTCTTTTGAAAGAAAACCATGTTTTGTGTGTGGAAGTCTTAGTCACTTGATTAAGGATTATGACTATTATGAGAAAAAGATGGCAAGGGAAGCTGCTCTTAAGAGCAAAAAGGTGGTTCATGCTAGGCAAGCTACACCAGCCTGGACTAACACTAACAGGGTGAATCAAACAAATCAGTTCACTCCCAGACCTGTACAACTAAGTAACATTAGACCCAACCTTAGTACTGCTAGCAACACTATTAAAACTGGTAGGGTAAATGTTAATACTGGTCATGGAAATGTTAGTTCTGGTAGAGTGTATGTTAATACTGGCACTCAATTTAAGTCTGGTGGTTCTAGATTTAATACTGGATCATGAAATGTTAATTCTGTAGGTGCATGTTACTACTGCTAGAGACAATAACCAGTATATTCAAACCAGACTTCTCAGTGCAATCTTAAAAGTCCTAAGAAATGTTTTTCAAAACAAAGTTCACCTGTAAATAGACCCTGTTCAAGGCATACAACATACAAGTCAAATATATATGCTGTTAAGGGCAAAATGGGCACTGCTGTTAAGACCTCAGCAGGTTGTGTTTGGAGAAAGCAATACCACACTCCACTATCAATAGTGGACCGAACCCCTGATTCAAATTTAATGGTTTCTAGAGGTCCACAAGAGCAGACCCAAGCCTGTGAACGGCCTGGCGTCCCAAAGAGAAAACTAACTCTTTTTTGGAATGTGCAGGATCATCCACGTGAAGGATATGGAGCATAGAGTATTTTTGATAGTGGATGTTCTGGGCACATGACTAGGTAACCTGTCCCATCTTGAAGATTATCAAGAGAACTAGTCCAAAGTGGGATCTGTTTACTTTTGGAGGAATAAAGTAAGTATCAGTGGAAAAGTACAATTAATTAGGAAATTTATGTTTTGATGATGTGGCCTTTTGTAAAAGAACTTGGGACATTTAACTTATTCTCCATATCTCAGATATGTTATAAAAAGCTAAATGTACTATTTACTGAAAAAGAGTGATTTTGTGGTGTCTCTGACTTCAATGCCTGAATGAAAATCAGGTTCTTCTTAAAGTTCCTAGTCAACACAACCATGTATACTGTTGATAGAAGAAATGTTGCTTCTTCAAAAGGATACACTTGTTTATAACAAAAGCCTCATCAAATAAAGCTAAATTTTGGCACAGAGGATAGGTCACCGTAATTATCAAAAACTAAATAAACCATGTAAAGGTATATCTAGTGAGAGGGTTACCCTTCCAAAAGTTTCAAAAATGACCACACTTGTGTTGCTTGACAGAAGGGAAAGCAAAACAAGGCCCCATGTAAAGGCCAAGATTTGAAGTAGTTGACCCACCCCATTACATACCTTGCATATGGATTTATTGGACCACTACTGTGAGGGGTTTCAACCATGCCAAGTTGACTGTCAAGTGATTACTGATGACTGTTCAAGTTTTGTTGGGTTTCTTCTACAAAAAAGGATGAGACTAGTGCATCCTTAAGACTTTTATAAGAAAGATAGAAACCCAACTACTCCAAAAGTAAAAATCATTAGATCAGATAATGGGACAGAATTTAAAAACAGGGTTATGCTTGAGTTCTGTGGGGAAAAGGGTATAAAACAGGAGTTTAGTAATGCAAGAACTCCTCAGCAAAATGGGGTTGCTGAGAGAATGAATAGGACCCTAATAGAGGCTGCTAGGACTATGCTAGCTGACTCACACTTACCTACCACTTTTTGGGCAGAAGCAGTTAATACTGCTTGCTATACCTTCAACAGGGTAAGAGTGACCAAGCCTCAAAACAAAACTCTTTATGAGCTTTGTTTTGGCCACAAACCAATCCTTAGCTACATAAGACCATTTGGGTTGCTATGTTACGATCAAATTCGTCAATACTCTTAGCCCACTAGGAAAGTTTTGATGGGAAAATCTGATGAGCGGTTTTCTTGTTGTTTACTCTGTAAATAGTAAAAGCGTTAGGGTTATAATTAATCCACCAAAAGAGTTGAAGTAAACCTTCATGTCAACTTTCTTGAAGAAAAACCTAATGTACAGGGAATAGGGCATAGGTGGATGTTTGACTTAGATTATCTTACAGACTCTATGAACTATATACCTGTTTCTGTGCAAAATCAAGCTAACCCTGCAGGTTCAAAGGAGGTCATTGATATTGATGTGCAAATAAGGAGGATCAGACCTACATGGTGGTTTTCTCTACATCTATTTCCTGAAAAGATTGCTACTAAGAAGACTCACTCCCACAAGGCAAAGCCTCTTCTACACCAATATCTAAGTCTGCTGATGACATTTATGACTTATAAAAGAATTGGATGCTCTTGCTTTGAAGCACTTAGCCCAGTACCTACAACAAGACCTACCATACTAATTCTTGTTAATACTGGTAGTAATAAACTTAATACTACGTTTTGAGGAGGTAATACTGCAATACTGAAGCTATCTCTCGTTATGCCTAGATCATGAAGAAGAGGTCTTCTCTGATGCAGATGATGATGAAATGCCTGAAATAAGGATTTATGATAAATCAAGTGAAGGTATCTTTGAAAAGGCTTCTTATGATGATGAAGGGATTATTTCTGATTTCAACAATCTACCAGATGAGGTAGATGTTCCTACAAATCCCACTCTAAGGATTCACAATGCTCATCCTCAAAGTCAAATCCTTGGAGATCCCAATACACCTGTTCAGACTAGAAGCTCTCTCAAGAAAATCACTGAGGCTCATGCTCTAGTGAGCTACATACAAGCACACCAAAGAAGCAATCATAAAGATCAACAACATTGTCTTTTTGCTTGCTTTTTATCTCAATTTGAACCAAGGAAAGTCTCAGAAGCTCTTGAAGATGGAAGCTGGGTTGAAGCTATGCAGGAAGGTCAGTTTCAAGCTTCAACAAGTAGGTTTTGGTTGATTTACCCAATGGTGCTAAGGTGATAGGTACTAAATGGGTATACAGGAACAAAAAGGATGAGAGGGGAGTAGTTGTCAGAAACAAAGCAAGGTTGGTAGCTCAAGGTCATAGACAAGAAGAAGGGATTGACTATGATGAGGTTTTTGCTCCTGTAGCAAGAATTGAAGCTATCAGGTTATTTTTGGCCTTTGCCTCATTTATGGGGTTCATAGTCTATCAAATGGATGTTAAAAGTGCTTTTCTGTATGGCACTATTGATGAAGAGGTCTATGTCTCACAACCTCCTGGTTTTGTTGATCCTGATCATCCTACAAAGGTTTATAAGGTGGTTAAAGCTTTGTATGGATTGCACCAAGCCCCTAGAGCTTGGTATGCTACTTTGTCAACATTCCTAGAGAAGCATGGATACAAGAGGGGCACCATTGACAAGACTTTATTCATTAGAAGAAACAAAAAGGATATCATGTTGGTTCAAGTGTA
Source organism: Tanacetum coccineum (assembly GCA_026074375.1). Taxonomy (NCBI): domain Eukaryota; kingdom Viridiplantae; phylum Streptophyta; class Magnoliopsida; order Asterales; family Asteraceae; genus Tanacetum; species Tanacetum coccineum. The sequence goes on from BQNB010000821.1 coordinate 89,207, forward strand.
TGTTGATGATATCATTTTTGGGTCTACCAACAAGTCTTGGTGTGATGAGTTTGAAGCTTTGATGCAAAGCAGATTTCAAATGAGTTCCATGGGTGAACTTACATTCTTTTTAGGTCTACAAGTCAAGAAAACAAGAAGGCATCTTCAAGCTCAAGACAAGTATGAGCTGAGATACTCAAAAAATGATCTTTGTTGAATGTCAAAGCTGCCATCACTCCCATGGAGACCAAGTTGCCTTTGGACAAAGGATAGGAACTTTGATGTAGATTGTACACTTGTACAGATCTATGATCGTTCTCTCATGTAGCTTAACTGCTCTAGACCGATATTATGTAGCAGTATGTGTTTTGTTCACGTTATTCAGGTAACTCCAAAGACTTCTCCATCTCATGCATCAAGAGGATCTTCAAGTGCCACAAGGGCAAACATACTGGGATTAATGGAATCCTAGGGAGTCACCACCTTGATTTGGCATCATTCTCTGATAGTGACTATGGTGGTTGTCCAATCTTGACAGAATCAACAACAGGTGTTGTCAATCTTTGTCAAAAGACAGTATCTCCTGGCAATGCAAGAAACAGCCTATCGTAGCCATTCAACAACTGAGCTGAATATGTAGCTGCTGCAAATTGCTGTGGACAAGTTGTTGTGGTTCAAAATCAATTGTTGGACTATGGTTCAACTTCATGAAATACCAAAATCCACATTGATCAAGAAAGCACAATCTCAATGTGAAGAATCCAGTCTATCATTCTAGACCCAAACACATTGAGATTCGTCACCACTTCATCAGGGATTGTTATGAGAAGAAGCTCATCAGTGTGGAGAAAATCCACACAGACTTAAATGTTGCTGACTTGTTGACCAAACCTTTTGATGGACCTCGGTTTAATTACTTGGTGGTTAGCATTGGTATGATCAACCCATAGCAACATTTAAGGGGAGGCTTAGATGTATAGTTTGTTCATTATAATAGCTAAGTAATTTTAATACTGTTAGTTTATTACTTTTAATCCTGGTAGCTATATTCTATTAATACTGGTAGTTAAGTAGGTTTAATTCGGGTAGTTAATTTCTTTTAATCCTGGTAGTTATATGTCGTTAATCCTGGTAGTTAAGTAGAGTTAATTCAGGTAGTTCATACACACTTAATTCTGGTTGAAATAGAGTTAATTCAGGTTGACTCTTAATTAATTCTGTTTGACCAAAATTAAGTCTGGTAGTGTAAATTGTTAATACTGGTGGTTTATGTTAATGCTGGTTGCGGGAAATTTGACTTTTTCTGCAGACTAAATCACTATTTAAATGTAACCGTTATAGAATTTTTACTGCGCAAAAGATCCCACAGAGTAGCTATATATAGAAAAAGTTTGATTTCTCTTTCATACTTTTCCTTTATTGCTATCTCCTTTTCTTTTGCAAAGTCAAAAATTTTCTCTCTAACGAATATAGTCAAGCGTTCTGCTACCAGCATCTACATTTTAATTCACAATAAAACCTAAGTACTTAATACGGGTGTCACATGGCTCAATTGAATTATTGTGACAAACACAATCAAGTAGGGTTTTTGCGCAAGCCTAACGAGAGTGCAGGGTTTGCTGAGATCGTGGATTTTCTTCGAGGTTCCAACCTCAGGTATGCTTTGACAGCTAATCCAACTATCTATGATTCTCTTGTGAAACAATTTTGGCAGAGTGCTGTTGCAAGTACTAGAGAAGATGGGTCTCTAGAAATTAGTGCAACAGTTGATACCAAAAGGTACATAATCTCTGAGGCGTCAATTAGGGATTCACTTCAATTAGATGACGCCACAGGAATTTCAATGTTACCTAATGATGACCTTTTTCAGGGAATGGGCCAAATAGGGTATCCTACAGATGGAACTTTTACCTTTTGGAAAAGTTTCTTTACACCACAATGGCGATATTTGGTCCACCATCTTTTGCACTGTATAAGCTCTAAAAGTGGTGGATGGGATCAATTTGGTAGCAATATTGCTACTGCTTTGATCTGTCTATCCACTGGTAGAGTTTATAATTTTTCAAAACTCATTTTTGATGGTATGATGGCCAATTTGAAGAACAAGAAAAAGTTTTTGATGTATCCCCGTTTTCTGCAAATAATTTTGAATATTCAAACAGAAAACAAACACCCTTATCTAGCTGTGAGCCTGACCAAAAAGATATTTGGGAATATGAAAAGGGGTTTTCAAGGGGCACCAAGACCTTTATTGCCCTCTATGTTGCTTGTTGCTACTAACCCTATTGCAGGACAAGAACATGCTGCTCAAGCTCAAACCCAACCAATACCTCCACCTCCACCTATTCCATCACCAACACCAACACCTATCCCAACATCTACATCTCCACCTCCAATTATTCCATCACCAACACCAACACCTATTCCTACACCTACATCACCACCACCACCACCTGAGACTGAACCTCCAACAGATGAGCACATCTATGAGGAGCAATCTCCTGTCCACCATCACTTCTCACCATCACAAGCACAGGCTCCAAGTCACATGCCTACAGATGATTTGCTTCAAACAGTTCCCAAGTTGATTTCAAGAATAGATAGCCTGGAATTGGATCTTAAACAAACCAAGCTAACCATGGGAAATGCAATAGTGAAGCTAGTCAAGAAGGTGAAGAAGTTGGAAGGGTTTCTAAAGAGGAGGAATTTAGTTTTGACAGATTCAGAGGATGAAGAACAGAGTTCAAGGAGGAAAAGTCAAGCTGAACCCTCAAGATTCTTCAAAACAAGGACTGGTTTACACCTCCCTACAGACAAAGCACATGCTTCAGGGGGAGGAACAAGAGGAAGAAATAAGCCCAAACACTCTTGAAGCAGCCAAAACTCTCTCAAAGGTTGCTTCTTTAAAGTCAAGGTCAATTGACAAAGGAAGGAGGTACAAGAGAAGAAAAGAGTCTACAGGCAAGAAAGTAGTCTCAAGCTTGGACTTTCAAGAAGATAATACTGGTGTAAAAAATTAATACTGCAGGTGAGGTTATGCCTGCTTAGTAATTAAGTTAATACTGCTAGAAAAGTTAATACTGGTATATTGACCTTAATACTGTTATTGAGCAAGACAGTACTGCTGGTGAGAATAAAGGACAATGAGAAGGAAAGCCCTAGGCTCAGTGAAGAAACTCCCAAAGAAGACCAAAGGAACAGATCTTACAAGAAGAAGCTAGCCTTGGCAGAAGCAAAAAGATTGGATTCCTTACAAAGAGAAAGGAGCTGAGCAAATTCATTTTGGAGCTCTTCTAGCATAAAGTATTGCAGAAGACGAAAGAGTTGACTGACAACAAAGAAAAGAAAAGCTCAAGTACAATGAGGCTCAACACTATACAAATGAAGGATAAGGACTTGATTAGAGCAAAACTTTAAGCCCAATGCAAAGTTATCAAAGAGCATGCTTGAAGTAAACTTCAAGAGAAGACTTTTGCTAAGAAAATGGGGACCTGTGTGAATCAAAGAAAGAAGTTCTTTGCTGAAGAAAGACCAAAGCTAAAGAGGAACAAGCCCCATGACCCAATACAGCTAAAGACTTACATGATGAACGACTTAAAGAATCAAGGGTCAATCGAATTAAAATCAGCTGAGGAGTTGAGCTTGAAAAGTCCAAAGAAGAATTTGACAAGCTTATAAAACAAATTGACTCTTTTGCTCCAATAAGTTTTGAAGCCACTAAAGATAGCTTGAAAAGATTTGGTGAAGAGCTTCAAACAAAGACTCCAAAGAGACTGAAAGAAGACAAAGATGATGAAGCAAAAGATGATGAACCAACAAAGAAGCTTGGAAAGAGAAGAAAACAAATAGCCAGAAAAGGTATGCATACAAGTGTGGATGAGAATGTCTCCTTTGAATCCTGTTCCTGTAGCCATGAAAACACCTAGTGTAGCTACTTATAAGATTATCAAACAAGGGGAAAAAGGAGTATACCAAATTGTTAGAGAAGATGGAACAGATATAGTATACATTAATTTTGGAGCTATGTTAAAATCTATATCTAGGGATGACCTTACTGAGTTGTACAGGATAGTTATGAATAGATATGGGTTGGATGGGCCTGAGGATAAGTTAGAGAAAGGGTTTCTGGAAATGTTTAAGAATTATGTTTGAAGAACCTCTAAGCACAGATTCTATATGGAGTGAGATAGAACAACAAAAGATTGTAAGTTGGAGATACTATGATACTAGTAGGGTACATTGTTTGAACTTAGAATCTATGGATGTTTATTTGTTGTCTGATAGAAAATATCCACTTCCTGCTGAGGTATGTAAAACAATGTTGAAAATGAAGCTTTTGGATGGAAAGATGAATGAAGACTGCTATAGATTGTTGAAAATGATGGAAAAACAAGCAGGCATTAGAAAGTAATGAAATGTGTAGGGTTGAAGGCCTAGGATAGAAGTTGAGAAGGATAACACTTGGTGAAGGTGCTATGCACTAACACAACAAATGGTTATCAGTTCACCATGTCTAACCAACATAAGGACTGGCTAGTCCAAGAGCAAACGGCTCTTGGTAAAGACTTCTCAAATCCGTCAATGTTGACAACTTGCAAATAAGGTTGTATGTTTTTTCAACTCACCATATCTATTAAAGTGAAGAGTTGGCTAGCCCACAAGTTTATGGCTTGTGGTAAAGGCTGTGGAAAAACCATAACTAGTCCATAAGATTATGGCTTATGGTAAAGACAAATTGCAAATCCATATTAGATGGTTGACACTTTACCAAAAAGTGGTTGGTATCTCAACTCACCAAGTTTCATGTACAAAGAGTTGACATGGTTCTCAATCCACCATGGAATTTACCTTTTCTAGGTGCCAAAGGATTGACTAGCCCTGAGCAAACGGCTACAGGTAAAGGCATATCAAATCCGTTTGTTGAACAGGATGGCCAAAAACCATATGGTATTCAACTCACCAATGTTTCAAGTACTGAGAGTTGAAATGGTTTTCAGTTGACCATGGACATACACCTTTCTGGTGGCCAAAGAACTGACTACTCCAGAGTTAATGGCTAACTGGTAAAGAGACATCAAATCCATTTAAATTTTTCAATGATTCACCTCTCACAGGAGTTAACACACCTGGAAGTGATGAGAATAGAATGAAACTTTATGATTTGATGTACAATATTGTCAATATTGCTGAAGAGTCATTGAAGACTAGTTGCTGTCAAGATTTGAAGACTTGAAGACATATTATTTTGAAGACAGAAGTTCAAGACAATCCTCTAAAGCCCAAAGTGAAGCCAAAGTACAAAGAAACTTGAAGTTCATGAATGAAGATCAAGTTAGGGGAGGATTGTTAGGAAAATATTGTAAACAGACTTAATACTGTTAGTATTAAAGTTAAGTCTGTTAGTTATAGTTAGTACTGATAGCTGAATAGTTAGTACTGTTAGTATAGAAGTTAAGTCTGGTAGAGCAAGTTAAGTCTGCCAGCATTAACTTAAGTGTGACAGTATTAAAGTTAATACTGTTTGGTCAGACAGTTAAGTCTGTTTGTAATTATAGTAATAGTTATCAATTAGCGTTAATCTAGGAAGAGATAAGCATTATCTCTTAACGCGTTTAGGGTTCCTTAAGTTTATAAAAGGAACATAGAATAGTATTGTAAACATATGAGTTGATTGAGAATTTACAATCAAATAGTAATAGTAATAGCAAGTTTGATATTTGTTCTTGTGTTCATCTTGGTATAGATATTGATATTCCGCGTCAATATTTGTATTCACGAGCATTGTCCCCTCTCAATAGTGTCCTATGGATCCATCAAAGGACTATAAGTCATGTAAGGCTCATTGAGATCCTGTTTATAAGGACCTACATCTATCACAGAATCGCCATTCATGATTACAGAATCAAAAAATACTAAATTCGATTGCTGGAAATATTAAAACTATAGGAGCTGAATCAAATGATTATCATATAAACAAATATTAAACGCAGTGGAAAAGCACCTATCAACAAATCCATAGAGTCATATAATCAATCAAAGTTAAAATAAGAAAAGTAATACCTTTGTAGCGTGATCGGTAGAATCAAATGGTGACCTTTACCTTAACACAAAACTTCTAATGAAACCAAGTGATCAAAGGAGATCACATCTATGATGTATCTACACTACACTTCCTTGTATACCAATTGATGCTAGTCTTAACTCAGTAACCTTAGAATTTACCTTGAATAATCTAGATACAAAGTTATAGGAAAACAAGAACATAAAAAACCATCCAAAGAGTATGTTTGTGCCGTGTATTTATAAGAGGGAGGAGGGGAGAGACATTTGGAAAGTTGTAATCAAATTAATATGGGAGTCAATTAGGAGATCATCACATTTAATTTGATTGGTCAAACAATCTTATCCTCTCCCTTAAGACCATAAATGGTCGGCCCCCATATGGCTCATATGGGCCTCCTCTTTTTTTTCCAAGTCCAATTAACTAAGTACAATACTTAGTAATTAGAAGCCCAATAGTTATCCCATGTTACACGGGTTATTTACATACCGTATATACAATAGATACGCTATATTAAATGGTACCTCTGTGTATATGTATGTGACCACATAGGCTCACATGTGTCTAGCCGTATACTTATTTATTATGACTCGAGCAATACTCCAACAGCTCCTACTTGCGCACGTCATAATCAAGTAATTATACAAGCAAAGGTTAGCGTCTAGCAACACGCAATCCCCCATAAAATAAAAAAAAACAAAAAAAAAAAAAAAAAAAAAAAAATTTAAAAAAAAAAAAAAAAAAAAAAATAAAAAAAAGGAAAAATAAAAAAAAAAAAAAAAAAAAAAAAAAAAAAAAAAAAAAAAAAAAATAATATATATTATAAAATAATGTAATATATATTTATGGAAATATATAAAAAAAATATATAAAAAATAGAATTATATGAGGATAGTTTCATAAACATCTTATTTTAAATGGTTTAGATATCAATCATCCTTTTGTTGCAGATACTCTGTTAAACATTTGACATGGATCATAAGTCATTCTTGTGTTTAACAATTTTGTTTCTCGATATAGACATTAAACTAGATTACCAAATTAATTAAGTATCATCTTAATTACATTTAGGTGCGGCCACACATACATCTGTTTAAATCATCGAGGGGCCCAGTAGTATCTTACTCCATATCATGTGGAGAAACAAATCCTATTTTGACTGCACGTGTCCGTTATGTGTTTCATATCCCTCCTAAAAATGGCCTTTATAGCAGCCTTCAACAGGTCAGTGTTGAACCATATCAAATATTGACATTCCACACACATAAAACCTACTTGCATCTCAAGTCTGAGGATGAGAGACATAACCACTTGCGATATTCACTATTGACGCTGATCCATGTAGTGAATACTTATAGGTTGGGTTAGTCCAATGTTCATCCAATGAACAACATATGAGTTTGGCGGTATCATCCATTAATATTAATACTATATGAATATGACCAAAACAATCACATTTGCCTTAATTCAATGATACTCTTGTATCATTAACTGACAATGGATGATTTAGAACAAATAAGTTGTTCATGGATTTAAACATGTTAATATAGAACACAGTTGTATAAATGAAGGCGATCATACCAGGTATATCAATTCATTGCTTAATATAACTGCTTAACGTTCCATTATCTAAATACTAAAAACAGATATACATGAGACTACTTACGGGTCGAAGTCCAATGTTCCTAGCATGATAAACATGTTTGGTACAAGACATTAACTTTTTAGAAATACCAACTAAGTTGTCATCTGAATGAATCTTTGAGAATACTTGTTTCAAAACTTACAAGTAGTGAAGGTTTTGAATCATACAATGATTGTCATTTTGTATATGTACGTTCAAGTGCTAATAATACTGGCATCGCCACAATACATTACATAGGTTTTTTGGAGCAAGTAAAATCACCTAATAAATAATCTCTATAGCTTCCCAAACTATGAAGTATTCTTATTTTTTTAATGAATAGTGCAACAATCTTTCAATCAAACAGATCTAGTCAGCAGTATTAGCATTTATGATGAAATCCTACTATGACTAGGGTTGAGAATCATCTCAATCAAAATAAGCATTAGTGTATAAACTCAACACTAATCTCCTTATTAAAATCCGAAACGATGAACATTCCTTTAGTCCTTGCAGCCCTATGTTTAAAAAAAAAAAAAATTTTTTTTTAAAAATTTCCATCTCAATATAGTCTAATGACTTTCATTTAGTTACTATGGTTGTCAGTTCATCTTGCATTCATGCAAGTGTTACAATTAGCCTAATACATATCATGACATAAATAATGAAACCTTTTAGCTAAACTAAACGTTTTTATTCATGTGTTTAACTCATCAGGTGAGATAGAACTTTGAGTCTTGCTCAATGATGTGTCATATTGTGTTAGACACTGTTAATCGTCATATGTTTATCCTAATAAACATTTGTTTCAAGGTTGTATGTTTTATTTCGTATACGCTGATAGAAACATTATTCCAAACTAGGATTAAAATCAAGCTTAGGTTGAAATATTATTTCTATATGTTGAAAAACATATGAATATAAGAAAAACAAACATAATGCTTTACGACGTAGCTTTAAGGCTTACCCGAGTTATCGTTGTTTTTTCATCAAAATCAAATTATTGATTTAAACTTAAGATTCCAGCTCCTAGATGCAAGCTCTGATCCACACTTGGATTTTTGCAGTCTGCACATTTTCTAAAGATAATTTAGATTCATAAACCTTTTTTATTACACAACGTCCTCGCAAAGGTAATCATTCAAGAAGAAGTTTTGACATCCAATTGCCATATTTCATATTCATGAAATCAAGTATGGTAATTAATATCTTTATTCATTTAACGCGTGCAAAAAAAGAAGCTTTAATCATAGTCAATCGCTTGAGTATAAGTAAAACTCTTACCACAAGGCTTGCGTTTAAATGTGTGTACATCTGTGTCCATATTAGTATTTTCCTAGAAGAACCAATTTAACCTCTTAGTCTTACCGATTGGTGAAAGATCAATCAAATTCCAAAATTAATTTTCTTTTATGGACTACATCTCAACATTCATTATGTCATTCGCTAGTGCATTCAGAAGGTTGTGAAAGAAGATACTTTCTCCAAAAACAGATGCTCCCACTTGCTTCTTGTAAGAGGAGACTTTCTCCAAAAACGCAGCAAGTTGAGTAACAATAAAATTATTCTCATTTGGGAGGTATAATATTTACTGACAGTTCTTGACTCTAGTTTGCTAATAACACGCTTAACATGATCTCAACAAATTCAAAACTTTAGTTAAGACTTAATAGGATTCTTCCTATTCCATAACCTGATGGTGTCTTAGTTACCTTCTTGGTTGGAACCATGTTGAGTAAACATGTGGCTTTACTCAATTTTGTTAACCTTGATAATATTAGAGGTAAGGTAGTTAAAGTTATCAAAAATCAAACAATATCAACAGAGTTTGATTTTACACATCAGACATACCATAGCGATGTGGTATTCTAAGAGTAATGAGATTATGAGACAGTATCACAATCTCTTAGATAACCTAATACCATTTGGCCTACATACTTGCCAATTTGTTCAAACATAATGGCACTAACAGTAATTTTAAGCCAATTTCATGCTATAACGTAGAAGTCTTAGAGAAGTTCAAAGAGTTTATGTACATGTCTTAACTAGAAGACATAACACGTTAATTGCTAACATTACGTTATAGGTCTTTGAACATTTCAATGACTTCATGTACATGTCATGACAAGGAGACATGACAAGTCAATTGCTTACTTTATAAGTCTTAGAATAGTTCAAGGACTTTATGTTTATTACTTTACAAGAAGTCACAAGCATATTAAATAAAGTATTATTGAACGCCGACTCTTGTCTTCAACTATCTTTCAAGTTAATTACATACTTCTTATTGATGTCTTTACAAGAAGACATAATCATATTAGCTAAACCTTTTAGTGAATATGATGAAGTAGGTATTTATTATTTCTTGACACTAGTTCTAAGTAGGGTGACATACATTGAGGTGTATAAGTCCTAGTAGAATATTAGCTTTCTTACCATGCGGTTAAGAAAGAAAAATCATTAGTCATATTGTTATGTGTTGTACCTTGCACACAATTAGGATTTCTCCCACTTGTACATGGCACAACATCAAGTAGTTAAACAAGTGAGCATATTATGAGTCATGTTACGATCCTGAGACTAGTGGGTTATGAGTCCACCATGCTTTCATATGTTTGTATGAATAATATGACAATGTCACAGATATGATATGATTTAAGTCAAAACTAAAATCACATTTGCATTATAAGTATATCTAGAACTTTATTGTTTAATAAGCAATCATGCATAAACATTGTATAGATAACATTTTAGGCATCGACATCAGAAAAGCGACAAGTTATCTAATAGAATGATATGCTATAATTCTTATATAACTATGATGCTTCGTATGTGAAAAGTAATGTATTATTTCAAGACCAGCTAGAAATAAAATCGGTCACTTACAAGGTGATAAGCTCATAGCTCCCACTGAATTTAGACAACATTACATGTGCGTCTATATCAGTAGTAAAATGTGTTGCTCCTATTGGATGAGACAACAATACATGTGTGTCTATACCAATGAAGTGCAAGTCGCAAATTATTTACTTTTCTACTCTTTGAATATATGCACATTATCATTAATGTGAGCCTCACGGACTAGTAAACATGTACTTAGATATTCAAGAGATTGCATCAAGTTCTACTATATATATGATGGACTAGCCATCAATGCTATTCTTTAACTTGAAAGTTTTTGCATGCAATTCCTCCTTCTACATTACCTCAAGGGTGTGTAGAATCTTAGGAAAAATATCGAGTTAAGGAAAACTACTAGAAATCATGCTATTAATTTCTTTTTCTCTTTCGCGATTTATTGAGATTTCCATTTCTAATTATTAAAACTCATACCCTGTCTTGACGCTTCAAGATGTATCATTTTGGTGGCTATGGAATACATGTTCTCTAGTCATCCAAATAAGATGTGCAATCGTACTTAACCGTTTTACTTTTACAAGACAAAATGATTTCTCGAGTAAGTATGCTTTGAGTTTGATTAGGATTGGAAAATTCAAGTGTTCCTATTATAGCTTTCTTATACATGTAGAAAGGATAGGAATAAGTTTTTTTCTTACAAGGAAAGAAGACTTAGTTTGTCTTCCTCTAACAAGGAAAGGAAACAAACTTTTGTTTATGGTTTGTGTTGCATAAATGGCATTCATAGAAATTACAAAGTTCAATTAGTATATTCAAATAATTATACCTTTTAAACATCAACTAACCCATTGTTATATAATAAAAAACAATTAATTTACGAAAGCTAAGCACCTCCATTGAGGTTCCACCATCACATTAGTTGCATCTGCTAGCAAATTGATATATTCAATAGTATGTGACGTTCACCAATTGCGAAAACCCTGTGCAATTCTTATACCGATATGTGACTCCTGACATTTTGTAACCGAAGAAACATTGTAAGGCTGGCATGTTATTAGTCCCATCTTGAGCTCGAGCCAAGGTCTCACATGCTTAACTCGATTAAGTCATCCAATGCGAGAATATGCGAGAATATATCTAGGTCTCACGCATAAAGAATAATCACCTTGGGTTACAATTTACCTATGTCTCATACAGAGTGAAGAGCAAATGCAAGTGTTCTCAACTAATTGGACGGCATGACTTAAATTTGACGGGTATTATTTTTTATAAATGATCAAAAAGTGTGTACGAGGAAGCATGCATTCCATCCTCGTAGCAACAAGAGTTAAAAAATTATTTTTAACTTAAGTCTAATACTTGTTTTTATGTGTGTTAAGTTGTTTATTTTCTTGACTAATATATATAACCTAGGTGGAATAAATATTAGTTTGAACAATACATTAAATAACAATCATAACATTTATTTAGTGTTATTTATAAAAACGGGTGTTTTAGTTTCAAATTATATTTAAACTTTAAACTAAATCAAAGATTTACTTTTTAAAATAGGTTTGTGTTTTATTTTTAGTTTTATAAAAACATTTGCATGTTATATATATTCCAAGCATATATAAAAGCAAACAAAACAAACACAACCATAAGTATGCAAAGCCTCAACCGATGAAAAACCTATGCTTGGTCCCGTAAGCCATCACAAAAACTAAGAATTCAACTAAGGGTTAACCACATAACCACAAAGAGGGCTCCCACTTGCTTCAAGAACCATCATGAGCAAGTGAAACCCCAAATGAACTTGAAGCCCAAAACTGCCATAAAATTTCAGTTGACTTGACAGGCCTGAAACTCCTAGAAGGACTCTTCCCCAATCTGATCTCCAGTTGAAGAAATTGTAGCCTCATGAGTTGTACTCCTGCTCCCAAAATTTCAGCTTCTAAGTCCTTATAGAACTCTGGGAAACCCACTTTTAGTGAAGGTTACTCTAGCAGCTCAAAATTTAACTTTATGCCTTTAACTTTTGCGCCATTCGAATCCAAACATCGGTTACAATGATTTTATGATTAAATACATTTATCCTATCATCTAACTACTGTAAAGTGCCCAAAAATGGCTACAACAAAATTAAAATAATACAAAAGGAAGCCGAAACAATGGCAAAACCCTAACAGAAACTAAAATGCATATCAACGAAACAAGTCACAAGTGTCATGGTTTATCATCAGCTTTTGCATACACAACATAATAATACCATAATATCACGTATTAACAAGGTGTTGGCTAAGTCCATGGCCAAACATGCATGTATTTGCCATGGAAACAAAATGATTAACAAGAAATAAATTGTTTAGCCAACGAATCGAAGAAATAAATTGACTAGAATTAAAACCCCGATTGATACGTGTAAACAATGGCTTAAGGATCACTTAGTAATGTATTAAAGACCTTATAACAACCATATTAATTCAGAAATTAATGCCCAAGGGGCTGATTTAAAACCGATTCAAGAATCGTTCCAAAACGCGCGATTTAGGCCCTTTTACACGTACCCAATAACAAAACCAATTAAAGTGTGCATAACAAATGGATATAGGATCAAAATTACCAGATCATAAGACCCTATATGGGTCTAATTAATTTCAAAAAATAGGCCTTAGAGACTGTTTTAAAATTATCCATTTGATTCCATTAAAAACACGCGTTTTTAGCAATTTTTACGCATAGAAGATGGTCATATGATGGCTCTGATACCACTATAGGAGCTGAATCAAATGATTATCATATAAAAAAATATTAAACACAGCGGAAAAACATATATCAATGGATCCATAGAGTCATATGATCAATTAAAGTTAAAACAAGAGAAGTAATACCTTTGTAGCGTGATCGGTAAAATCAAATGGTGACCTTCACCTTAACACAATACTTCCAATGAAACCAAGTGATCAAAGGAGATAACCTCTATGATGTATCCACACTACACTTCCTTGTATACCAATTGATACTAGTCTTAACCCTGTAACCTTGGAATTCACCTTGAATAATCTAGACACAAAGTTATAGGAAAATAAGAACACAAAACCATCCAAAGAGTGTGTTTGTGCAGTGTATTTATAAGAGGGAGGAGGGGAGAGACATTTGGAAAGTTGTAATCTAATTAATATGGGAACCAATTAAGAGATCATCACATTTAATTTGATTGGTCAAACAATCTTATCCTCTCCCTTAAGACCATAAATGGCCGGCCCCTATATGGCTCATATGGGCCTCTTTTGTTTTCCAAGTCCAATTAACTAAGTACAATACTTAGTTATTAGAAGCCCGATAGTTATCCCATGTTACGTGGGTTATTTATATACCGTAAATACAATAAATACGATATATAAAATGGTACCTTAGTGTATATGTGTGTGACCCTATAGGCTCACATGTGTCTAGCCGTATAATTATTTATTATGGCACGAGCATACTCCAACAAAAACTACAAGGGTGTTTTTGGATCACAAATTCTTCATGAATCGTGTATTCACTTTTCGAATTTGATATTTTGACCCTTATACGCCTGGGTTACATGAAATTAAAATTATGTGGATAAGACACGAAGCAAACTTGAATCAGTCAAAATTTAGGTTCTAAGTTTTTTATGATCAGAAAGAATTCAGATTCTTTTTTTGTGTGTGTATGAAACTGAAAGGTTTCTTGTCTTATAAAACTAAAATTTAGTTTTTTCCTTTGGCGGTTGAAAAGTTTTGTCATGTCAGCATCGGTCCATCATGTATAATACATTTGCTTCTGGAACCACCATGGCTGCACCGAGAACAACTTAGACTAATACAAGTGTGAACTCCACACCTCCTAACTTGTATTAGAACTAAAGTTCGAACCCTATAACATACGTCTTATTTCCATTATACTAAAATGAATAGGTGACACTAAAATCACCAACATGTAATGGTCTCCAAACTCACTATTATATGTCATCATCACATCACCATTCATTATCATACCCGCCACAAAACAAGCGTAGTGGTTACCACTAAACTACCACCAAAATCAATTGTTTTTGACCAAAAATTACTTTATTTTACAATAAACTTCTATAAAAAAAAAAAAATAAAAATGTTATAAAATGGAAAATTTTAGTAAACAAGGACACTTTATATATATTAGTATAAAAAAGACTCATTTTGAAATCAATAATCCGCTTAAGATAAACCTTGTAATTATGAAAAAAAAATTATGCATCGTATATTAAAATGAGTTACAAAAACAAAATACAAAAGAAAAGTTAGATCACCTCCTTAACAAGACAATTAAAAAAAATGAGATTTCTAATATGAAATGGGTGCGGCGAAACGACACACAAACACATACCCAACTGGTTGTCTCTTCGTACAAACACACACATACAATTAATTATAAGCTCGGCGTCAAAATATTATGGTTGTTGGTGTGTGTTTATTTGTGCAAACGGTTAATAGTTCGCCATCACCAAACAAGAATCAAAAACCCACCACCCAGCGTGGTAGAAAGGGTGTAACGAGGAACTACGCGCACTGATGGCTCGCCACCGGTGGTGGTGATGACCATTACAGGTGGTCTTATAACATAATACAAAAAATATACTCACTTCGTAAAAATCTGTTATAACATTGTGAGTCATAACTTTTCTATGCTAGTTGATTATTTGTCAAGCCATGTAGGCTTTATTAGTTTTGATAGGCATAGATCGTATTTAAATTATTCTAGTATCTTCCAACTTATTATATATTATTTTGGATGGTTAATGAAAATGCATGCAAAATACAAATCTAATATTGTTTTAAAGCTTGACGTTAAAAAAGTATTTCTTAACAGTGATTTTACAAAGAAAACATATATGTATCAGCCACCAAGTTTTGTGGACTCTCAGTTTCTGTACCACGTATGTCAGTTACAATGATTTTTATACGGTTTGAAACATGCATTAAAAGACCTCTTTGATAGTAATGATTAATACTTGCACCTAGCGATGGATATTTGATCCTTTACCAAGCCTATAGTAATTTATATGCTATGACAGGTAATGAGTGTTAATATTTCATTTCCCATAGTTGTTATAATTTATTATACACCCAAGAGAAAGAGAGAATCCCAAACACTTATGTGAGGTGCTAGTATATACTTTCTGTGCTTTTAATTATGAGGTCTAGAAGGTTGTGTCGTAAAGTGCTTTTAAAGAGTAGGTTAAATGCCCCTAATATTGCTATTGTCTAGGTAGAAAAGCCCATTAGCTTGAGGATAAGAAAATCCCAAGGGGTATTTGATGAGGTGTCATTTTATACATTATTTCAGGGTCATTTAACCCCCTAAATCATGCAAATATACTTAGATTATGTGCTTAATCGTTTGTTTTCAGGTTTTTAGCACTTGGATGGCATTTAGAGGAAATACATGTAACTTGGGTTCATTTGGAGAAGAAACGGACAAGACTATGACTCTACACCATTTATCTTGAAGAATTGTTCTTACAAAGCATGGAGACGGCGTCGTAGGCTTCAAGCAACGGCGTCAGGATTTTCATGGTAACGGCGTCATTGATTTGACGATGGCATCTGAACATAACTGACTTAAACCGGCTCTAGAAGATTCTACTTGGCGACGACGTCACGACTACAACATGACGCCGTCGCGACGCTTTTCTTATATATACAAAAGCGATTTTAGGGTTTTGAGTGTGTAACTTTGTATAACTTGTGGGAGACGAACCCTAATCATTCTAGCAGCTTTTAGGCCGTCTTTATAGCCTCAAAACCCTATTGTAACTGACCGTAATTTAGGTTTTAATCAAGTAAGATTGTTTATCTTTAATCATTCAATATGTCTATGTGTTGTTTGATTGATTTATGTTCTTGCTTTCTTTATAACATGCTAGGCTAAACCCTCCTTGTATTTACTTATGATTGTATGAAACTTAGATTGTAGATCCTCTTAATGTTGCTTTTTGTGATGGATGTGTGCGTTAGGCTTTAGAAAACTTGCCATAGGATATTAAATTGGCATAGACGTCTAGGGAAACACGAGTGTGTAGAAAGGATACCATTGGTAATAGTCTTCATACTACCTTCCCCTAATATGGTTGATCCCTCTTAAGATATTTCAATTGCATTTAATATACTCTTAGGGGCCTTGTAATAGTCTTTATACTACCTTACTTGTGCGTTGCCTTAACGGAATATTAAATAGACGGCGGGTTCGTGTAATTCTTTCATGACTTAGGAAATACTTACACAGATCATCACAAGTGTGAAAAAGCAACAGGATTAGGAGAAGCAATCTAAGGAGAAGTACATGATTAAGTAAATACATCTTTTTATCATAAAGTTATCACCAGTAGATTAGATTATATTTAGTTTTATTAGTTTAATCAAACCAACCTCTCAAACCAATGATTTTTACTGCTTTTTATAAAATAAAAATACAAAAAGAATCTTCTCTCAACCCCGCAGACCTTTGTTAGATCTTGATCGAGCCTTCCCAACCTATTTCCCTAGAGAATAATAACAACCCCCTTGAGTCTTGCCTATACTACACTACAACGATTAGGTACACCGCCTAGGGAGTTGTAAAACTTTGTGTTAAAGTCTTTACGACAATCGCGCACATCATAAAGGATTAAACCAAGGCGAGTACGAGCTATATGAGCATGACAATCAATTCTGGTATCAAGGACAAAATACTAGAAGCCCAAAAGAAAGCGTCCAAGGACATAAATACATCAACATAAATGTTGCGAGGGTTAGACAAACAGGTGCAGAAAAGAGAGGACGTTTGATTATACTTCGTTGAACGGATCTGGGTTCCATTGTCGGGCAATCTAAGAACCTTAATCATGGATGAAGCTCATACAACAAGGTACTCTTTCCATCCAGGAGCAGATAAGATGTACCATGACCTTAGGGACATGTATTGGTGGCTAGGAATGAAGAAGGACATAATTTTTTTATGTTAGCACTCTGACTTGTTCGATGGTTAAGGCTGAACATTAAAATCCCTCAGGTTTGTTATAGCAACCAGATATTCCCAAGTGGAAATGGGAGACGATAACTATGGACTTCATTTCGAAGATGTCAGAACTAGTAGTGGACACAATGCAATTTGGGTGATCGTGCACAGGATGCTAAGTCTGCGCACTTCCTAGAGATTCGTGAAGATTACAAGATGGACAAGCTAGCAAGAATTTACATCAACAAGATAGTAGAAAGACATGGAGTACACGTATCTATCAGATCCGATCATGACAGTTGTTTTATGTCGCGATTCTGGAAGACATTGCAAAAAGCAAAAGGAACACGTTTCGATATGAGTACAACTTATCCTCAGACCGACAGTCAGAGTAAGCGTACTATCGAGACATTGGAAGATATGATCAGAACATATGTTATCGAATTTGGAGCAAGCTAGGATACTCACCTTCCCTTGGTTGAGTTCCCCTATAATAATAGCTATCATGCAAGCATTAAGTGTACGATGTTTGAAGCACTATACGGGCGGAAATGCCAATCGCCCATTATTTGGGCTGGAGTTGGAGAGTCTTAAATGATTGGTTCGGAAATCGTGCAAGAGACCACCGATAAGCTATTCCAAATCAAAGAAAGGCTCAAGGTAGTAAGAGATCGCCAAAAGAGCCATGCTGACAATCAACGTAAGCCCCTAGAGTTCTGCATCGACGATAAAGTATTACTTAAGGTGTCACCCTGGATAGGCATAGTACGCTTTGGCAATAGGGGAAAGCTAGCACCCAAATATGTGGGATCGTTTGAGATTGTTAAGCGGATTGGTCCCATAGCCTATCAATTAACACTACCTCATGAGTTGAGCAACATTCACGATACGTTTCATGTGTCAAAGTTAAAGAAATGTCTGGCAGATGCAAACTTGCATGTTATCCTGAGGTAAAGAAACTAAAATGAAGCAAGATTACAATCATCAAGGTTTGATGGGACTCCAAGTGAGGACTAACGTTTAGCTAGAAACAAGAAGATCACATGAAGACCAAATACCCGCACCTGTTTGGTGAACAAATTCCTAGCAGTAGAACCAATTGAATTTTGAGATGAAATTCTTCCAGCTGGGAGATACTATGACATCCATCACCAATTCAGGTTAGTCAACTTTGACTGTTGACCTGAATTTTGTCGTATAGTTAAGCTTATGTGCATACGTGATTCTTGAGAACGTAGAAAACAAGAAATTTTAGGAGTTAATTGGTTTAACCACCTCATGCCCTCTATATGAGTTAGTCGTGATTAAATTCTATGTATTTATGTTTTTCCTAAAACGTCAAACTAATCCTAAATGCCATTCCTTAAGAGCCTTAATTTTACGAACGTGCCTTCGACTTACAATTCTAGTTAAACGACATTAACGGTCAACGATATGCTCAAATCACTTTGAGTTAGTTTCTTTACTCTCCGAAAAGTTAGCCTAACTAACTTTTACATATGTCATTCAAAAGTTACATTTCAAGTCTATAGCTATACATTTAACACTTACCAATAATACATTATACATTATATTTAAACCTTTACATTTTAACATAACATTACTACACAACAATTCAAAAAAATATACAAAAACCCTCCCCTCCTCTCATTATAGCTGGCCACCTTGCCACCCACAAACACCAATAAAAAAATTTCATACTTACACACTCTACCTTATTTTACTTCCCCATACCCACTCTTACACTCTCTCCCACTCACCCTCGTTATTCCTTTCACTCTTACACACACAAAATATATATTTCTCTCCTTTCTCCATCCTCTAGAACTGGCCAAACCCAAAACCACCATCACCACCATCACCAAAAATCCATCTAGTGTAAGAAAACATCACCAAAACAACCATCATTACCACCACTACCATGTTGAATCCTTTGTATAACTCCACCACCATCATAAACCACTATTTAAATTACTTAATAAACTCAGAAACAAAGTTATTTGTTCAAGTAATTCGAATCTCTAAAGGTACTTTCTTGGTGCAAGACGACTTGTGTCCAATCTTTCACCAAAAGCCTTCATCTTGGTCTTTTATATGCTTTTTATTAACATGCATTTGTATAAACTTTTTAGATCAATAAAATACTAAAATAAGAATCTGAAATAATGTTAAGACATCGATAAAATTAGTTTAGGGTTTTCTTAATTTGTTTGTGGGTTTTTGGATAAAGAAAAAGTCCTTTGAAATGAGCTAAAACCCTAAAAAGCTTGCTGATGTGAAATTTATGTCGACTTCTAGGAGTCATAACTTGGTTAAAGATTACTTTCATGACTGGTTCTTTAGCCCTAGATTAAGGGTTATGAGTCACCTTTCTAACCCCAGTGGTTTGGTCAAAAGATTTGGTGTTTAAGTCATCCAAAATAGTGCTAAAAGTTAAAGTGTTAAAATTGTCTTTAAAACTCAGTTTCCTTTAACTCAATTTCAAAGAGGCATAAGTTGGTCATACTTCAAGATTTTTCATTTATTCCAACTCTCACACTTCAGTATTAGTTTTTCCTTTACAGAAATGATGGCCCTTTGTTGATCCCAAACCTTGATCGATTCCTTAGCTTGTCTAAGGTTAAATTACCTTGGATAAATCCAATATAACTTATTGTACAAACTTTGTATTTATACTAAAGTGTATGCGGAATCTACACCTTAATATCTAGAAGTATTATGAATAAAACAATAATTGTGAATGAACAAAGTTATAACCAAATGCTCCAATATTATTAAGATCAATAATACGAGTACTCTTGACTAGTACTAGGGTTTACAACCTTGAAGCTTTTAATCGATTTAACAACTATGAAAACTTATATCTCAACTAATGCCCTAGAGCCTCCTTTTATAGACTAAGGAGTCCTAGTAGGCTTACAACATATACTAAAGATAAACATTAACTTATAGAATATTCTGATACAATCTATTCTATAAATAACTTCTAATCTTCATCTCTAAGTAATCTTTATCTCTGTTATCTCTGGCTTCACTTAGCAGTATTAATCTTCTCTTGGTAGTACTAACTATCACGAACATTATTAATCTTGTGCTAGCAGTATTAACTTAGTTAATACTTTTAGTTATAATCTGAGCAGTACTAACTCCTTGAACTAGAAGTACTAACCTGTGAAGATTTATTCCCAACAATCCACCCCTAAACTTGTGATTTACCCTCAAATTTCAAGTTTCTTCTAAATCAAATCTTCTAGTCTACTCTGCTGAGGATGCTTCCAAACACACTATCTTCATTGATTAAGTTAAGATCTAATAAACCTTAAAAGCTCATATGCCATCTCAGTGACATTATAATTCACATGAAGTTTCCATTGAAGCATTCTCATAAGTGTATCTTGTGGAAGTGGATACTTCTTCTCAACTAGAATATGAATGCTTACTTCTCCTAGCATCAAAGAGTGAACCCCATAAGAATCATAGAGTTTCCATTCTATCAACTCTTGACTATGATGATTTTTCCAGACTGCATCATCATCATTTGGTTCAAACATAATCTTCATGTCTCCCCATAGCATTAGATCATCAAAACCTGGTCTTGTAGATGCATACTTCTCATTAAAAAGTCTGTACAACATAATTAAATCTTCTCTATCAAAATCATTTAGCATCTCACTAAAGAATATATAAGTCTTGTAACTTCCGTCTACCCTATGTATCTCATAGTATCCCACATCTTATTTGCAATAAGATTTCCAACTAACTATTGAAGATTTAACTGCCAATGGGATCACACTAATTACTTCTTCAGAATCATAAATAACTTCCACATACTCTATAAGTGTAAGTTTTTCTAGATCATCCTGGTTCTTCTGTCTTTTGTCCTTGTCCTTTCTAGCTTTTGAAGTCTTTCTTTTTAGTCTTCCTTCAGCTTTCCTAGAACTTTCTTTCACAACTTTTTCAAATACAACATCATCTTGCTGAAATATCTCTTCTTCAACTTGTTTTGAAGATTCTTGTTGAAGATCAAATCCGGATCTCTTCATAACTTCCTTTTCAATCTCAGAATCCTTAGTGACGAATTAGCGACAGCTTTGTAACAGATAAAGTGTCGCTAAATAGTATGGGAGGAAGGAGAATCCAAATTAGTGACACATTAGCGACAGATTCGTGACAGTTTTATGACAGGAAAAGTGTTGCTAATTGGTATTTACTTAGTAATGCTTATTAAAAAGTTAGTACTGCTCCTTTATTTTCAATATTGTTCAAGCAATATTTAGTACCGCTACCTTATTAAGTTTGTACTGCTTGCATTAAAAAGGAGTTTGGTTAATACTGCTTGGGCTATAAGGATTTAATACTGCTAGCTTTATGCGATAACGGATAATACACATGGTTTGGATATGCTTCGTTCAAGGGGAAGACAACAGATTAGGATTTATTTTAAATGTTCTTAAACATTTAAAAGGCTCGTATTTTCTTGGATGAATTAGTTACGAAGATGGTTATTGATTTATACTAAAACACACATCATTTATACCCCGTAAAACACTATTAATTGGACTAAAAATGCTAAAATATAAATAATTATCTTGAAAATATGTTTGTTTGGTATTTTTATATCTTCCAGGTAAAAATGATTGAAAACGGAGCAAAAACGGATAATTACGGGTTCGTCGCGATCAAGAGTGCCTATTATTCAAAATTAAGACAAAGTCGTGAAAACTCCCCGAACATGCCATTGGAAAGAGCACAGAAAAACGAGTCCAACGGTGCCCTCGAATCTTATTGGGCCAGCCCGTAACCCATTTTATGGGTCGGGCCAGTCCAAGCAAGCAAAAGACTAACTTAAGCCCAACAAGGAATTAAATAAAGACGAGTTTGTGTAATGCTGACATAGGCATGACGTCGGGGTCATGTGACATAGAAATAATTCAAATGGCCTCATGTGCCATTCCACTATCTTGGATGGGGCGATTTAAAAATCGACACGTGGCGGAGTAGAATTTTACATCTCAAAGTCTTATCTCAAATTGAAAATGGGAATCAGATGGTTTATATAAAAAGTGTACTAGGTACGCAGCTCAATAGGACACGTGGCAATTGTTGATCGGTGGATCAGGCTGCTAATTTTCGTGATCCGAGGGAGGTGTATATCTGGCCAATGATTGGACATTAAATGTGGCGATTAACTTTAAGGATTTGGCAAAATTCACCCCTCCATTTTGGCTATTAAAGGATCTCGACCCCCACATTTTCTAGGAGCTAGTTAGGAGTAGATTTAGGGTAGCTTAGCTTATTTCAAAATCCAGCTTATTTGTAGTCAGAGTTAGCTTATTTTTGCAATGACAGCTTATTGTAAAACTACTGTTTTCAGCTTATTTCGTTAATGTAACAAAATTAGTTTCATCTTAATGAAGTTAATGGTTTGTTCTTAAATAGTGCTTATTGCTTCAATCTCTTCTCTATTTGCATATTTCTGTTTTGTTCATCATTTAATGAGTTTATTCAGAATCTGATAAGCTTCTCCAATAGCTTATGTTGGATTCGATTTGGCTTATACAGTTTTCATAGATAATCGATTATGGCTTATTTGGTTAGATTAGATTGCTTTCAAGCTTTTAAGAGCTTATTTTCGTATAGTGTTTGTTTTCTGTTGAAGGATTAAGTTCAGCTTATTAGTTCGGTTTAAGCTTCTAGTTTAGATCTCGTTCCTCATATTTAGTGTTTATTTGAATTAATAGTTGGAGTGATGTTTCGTGATTTCTTGTGTGCTTAAAATCAAATTTCGTGATGGCTTATTATGGATGTTAATAGGACTTATAAGAGTTGTGGCTTATTGAGATTAGTTAAATTTGTTTGGTTTTAACTAGTTCTAAAATTCATGCATTTAGTCCTTAGTTCGGTTAGTATAATTTTCATTGGGCCTTCATAAGATTTATTTTTTGTCTAAGTAATAATGGCTGCATTAGGTTCGTGGAATTTAGTTTGGACTTGCACTAGAGTTTGGACCTGCATTTTAAGTGATTGTCTATTGGGCCGTAGGGTTTTAGTTTGTAGATATTAGTTGGATTGCTAATGTGTAATTGTTTAACAGTTTGTTAATTTTATGTTTCGACTTTGGTACCGGTCTACTCATGAGGCGTAGAGCTTACGGGTTTATTTAGCTAGACCGAATTTGATTATTTGCTTTAGCTAAATAAATCGGGTGGTTTTCGTTTACTTGCGGTTCTTCAATTCAGTTCCATTTTCTATCCTTTTTCAATTAATTAGTATAGCTTAGTATAAAATGTTTAGGTTAGCTTATTAGATCATTATGAGTAGTGAGTAGTTTAATTAGTGCTTATTAAGTGATATTGTGAATTGGGAATTAAGTGTGGATTTGAAAAAGGTTTCGTTGATAAATAATCATCGATTATTTAGATTTGTAGTTTGAATGTTTTAAAGAGCAAAATCTGGAAAAATAGTCAAACTACACATCTAGTAATTAATATCTTTTTAAGAGGTTTTTATCAATATAAGCCAACGTTGTGAGATAACTATCTTTTCTAAGGAAATTAATTCATTAATAAACCTTAATTCACGCTTAATGAACTTTTCACATCACTTAGCAAGCATTTGCATCTTAATAATCTTTTAGATCATTTTAGCATAATTCTTATAGGTTTCTTGCTTAGTATAATTTTAGTATTAATATTATTATAATTTTTAGTATTAAATATAGTTTTCTAAAATGTAATTTAATATCTAAAACCAAAATATTTGTCATTCAAGCATCAAACGAAACACTTTCGTGGATTTCAAATTCATCTCTCGTCGGGATACGACATTCGGGAGATAAAATAGTGTTTGTCCTCAAGCAATTTTCTTATCAAACGGGATACTCTCTATACTATTACTATCTGATATTATATTATATATTTTATCGAATCAGTTTTTGGCGCCGTTGCCGGGGAGAGGTGTACGATCTACACGTGGTATTTGAAGTTAGTGCCTTGAAGAACCTTTCTTCGGAAAGTTTATTTTCGTATTTATATATATATATATTATACTATATTATATATAAATATATATATATTTATATATATATATAGTTTATATATATAAACTCAAAAATATCTTTCAATTTATTATTATATAATATTTTTTATTTAATATTTTTCTTTTATAAAATAAATCCAAAAAATATTTTTCATTTTTATTTTTATTTTTCTTTTATAAAAATATTAAAAAATACCAAAGTATTTTTATTTGTTATCTTTAAAAAACGCCTTACAATATTATTTTTATATCCTTCTTATTCTGTTTATTCTTCGAACTGTTTTCGTTATACGCATTTATGGTTGCTCCGTGGTGTGAGGTCCGTTTAATGGTGGAAACTGTCCGGGCTGTAGCAGTGTAGGATCCGGAAATGAGTTTGTCTATGACCCAAATCCTTATTCTTATAATGAAACACCCGATTTTTCTTACCCACCTCCACAACCCCAGTTCGAGACATACTCGTGTGAGTTTGTGGTGATACGATTCTCAATTGGGTCTTGATTCGTCCGCCACGGTTCCCGATTGTCCATGAGCAGGAACGAAGCTACAATCAAAAAACTTTAGTGTTAATTATTATTATCTACCAAATTCACCAAGGTTTCCACAGACAATATCTTTGACTGTGAAAATCTGTAGGGGTTCTATGAAAGTTTTCCCAATGGTCAATGTATGATTCAAAACTATTTTGAGCCTAATTATTCCGGTTTTGATCAACCCCCGCAGTATTCCATCGACCATCAGCCTCCGATTATAAATCAAGTATGGATAAGTAAATTAAATAAAGAAATCATTGAAAATTTGCGACCTATGTTTGAGGATTTTTGTGAACAATAGCAGGCGGCGAATATCGATCAATCACCTCCTCGTGAAATGAGTCTCAAAGAAATGGAGGATCTAAAGCAGCATTATTTAGATGAAATGAAAAGTTTAAGTAATGACTTACAAATTAAAGATTATCGTAATGAGAAAATAGATATTCATTTTAGAAGGGAATGTGAAAATATGATTGATGAGCTTAAAGGTAAATTCAATGGAATGGGTATTGAAATTAATAAAAAGAAAGAGCTTCAGTATTTAGAGCGGGTGGCTAATCTTAGTACTTATCCTCGCAACATTTCAAATCTTTTTGCTATGATGACGATGACGACGATGATTACAAGGAGAGTACTATTCCTTTGAATGAAGTTATTTCTCAACTTCCTCAGTCTATTGCAATCACACCCGTTTTACCGACTATGGAGCCCGAGGATTCTCTCATCACGGGGGATGAGCGTCTTAGCAATATTCCTGAAAAAGAATTGGACGAATTCATAAAGTCTAGTGTTGAGAACCTTGTCCCAGTCCCAAGTGAGTCCGAGGATACATTCGGGAGTAATTGTGATTGTGATTTACCTTCGTGTGATGATTTCTCTCCCATTAACAATTATGAGGAAAAATACGTGACTTTCTCTAACCTTCTTTTCGATTCAAATGACGATTTTACCTCTAGTGATGACGAGTCACTATCTGATGAGGACGTCCCGAAAGATAATGTTAAAATTTACTCGAACCCTCTTTTCGAATTCGATGATGAATATATCTCTAGTGACGTAAATCCTCTTTTTAATAAGGTGTTAGAGAACATCGAGAGTAAGGACTCTTATGTTTCTAACCTTGATGAGCCGGCTTTGTTAGTCACACATCTTTCCAATGCTAATGAGGATGAGTGTTTCGACCCATGAGGTGTAATTGATGAAATCGATGCTTTTCTAGATATGGATATTTCTACGGATATTGAGAACGGTTATCATGATTCGGAGGGAGATATAATCTATCTTGAGAGTTTGCTTATTGATGACACTAGCCCTAATCTCCCTCCCGAGGTGTTTTTAGATCATGACCCAAGAAGCTTAAAGGATGAACCTGATCATGATGATTTGATGGCCGAGGACAAAGTTTTCGACCCCAGAATTTGGGAGATAATTTTTTCTCCAACATATGTGAAATTACCCTTTGAGGATCGCCATTATCTTTCCTTCACATATGTTTTCCGAATTTTTCTTCCTTATTCCACCTATCCGGTGGAATCTCCTTTTATTCTCTCCTCCGAGAGTGAAGACACCATTTTTGACCCCGTCATTCCTATTTTTAGTCTTGAGCAGGTGGTATCTCATCGGAGTGGAACTTTCATGTGCTTCAATGTTTATCTAAACATCTTGAATGAAAGTCCGATGGAGATTTTCTCTTCCACATGTTTCGACCCTAATATCACGATGATATAGGGAGAGTCAAGCTAGAGACTACCACAAAAACAAGCGCTTCTCGGGAGGCAACCCATGTCTTTTCTTCTTTCTATTTTCTTAATAAATAAGTGTGTGATTTTATAGCCCAAGTGTGGGGGCGTGCTTCTTTCTTTGGTATGTGGTACCGTTTTTGCAGGATTCCTTAAGATCGTGAAGACCCGTGCTTGTTTTCAATCCTCCAATCATCCGGTCTTCGATCTTCTGCTTATTGGAATCTTCGATCTTGATCATTTATATATGTATTGTTACCCCTTTCACACTTGGAATTTTTTGCATTTGCCTTTTTCGTTCCTAAGTGTGGGGGTAAAACCCGATGCTTTTGAACATTGAGGCCAATGTTCCATTCTAAGTGTGGGGGGGGGGGGGGGATTTCTATCGAAATGTGATCATACTTGTGCCTATATGTGTTCCCACGCAACCCCATTTTGACAAAAAATTTAAATTTTTTATTGTTTTATTATGATATATAAAAAAATGGACAAAAATGGAAAAAATGATAGAGTTGAATATAAATTTGATGCTAAGCGTGGATTAGTTGGATATCTTTAGAGCTCATAGAGGTTAATTATGGCTTTTTGCTCCCACCAGCTTAATAAACTTTATATAATTGTTAATAAATAAAGTTGCTTTAGGTTTTTGCGATTCTTAGTTTAGATCCCTTCATAGAGATTCTTTCTGGTGAAAGTAAGGTACACATCGAGGTTTTGTCAGTGTTGTGCGAAAATAGACTCCTAGACCATGGTCAGCTCGCATACCGATGTGGCAGTTGTTAAAAGACCGCAGGACTTGAAATTTGGCTAATAATAATAAAAGTTATAAACCGAAGCCGAAATAAGACCACTACCTCTTGCCGGCTCACAACCGATGTTGTAGCCTTCTAAAAGGTCGAGGAAATTACCGAGGTTGAAATATGTTTGCTGCATCTTGCCGGCTCATAACCGATGTTGCAGCCTTCTAAAGGACTGGGAGGTTTAATAATGTTGCAATAATAATAAGAATAAAGCTATATTTCGACTCTGGGGTTATCTAAATAAAGCCTCCGTCTCTGGACTCGTAGTTGAGTTGTTGCGGATGAAATAAAAAGGATAACCCCTAAATCAGGCGAAATTAGAACTTTAATGTGAACCTTATTCTCACCATATCGTCTCTTTAGGAAAGGATTTCAAACTAATTGTGGTCTAAACCGGTTTACTTTATGAGAATAAGACAAAATTTATTTGTCAACAATAAAAATAATAATAAAATACTTAGAAGATTTAGGAATAATGAGAGCGAAAAGTTAAGTTTATACTTACACAGTTAGCATTTATGAGTAGTGTTAGCATCTAATCTTATATTTGATTGTTATTTCGTTTTTAACTTAGTTTGGGGATTATGAAAATCAAGGATGACAAACTCCCATTCTTAAAGCCTTTTAAGTAATTTTATTTAATTTTTATCTTGGTTTTATCTTTTATTAAATAAATGTTTAAAACGGGGGTGCTTGCGAAATAAATAATTTTTGAACCTTCTTTATGGACCTTTTCTCTTTTTGTTTGATTGTGAGGGGTCATAAGTTATAAGGGGTTAAGATTATTTATCTCTGGTTTTGTTTTATTAACATTGCGTGTGGGACCAACAATGGCTTAGTGTGGGGGAATTTAATGTGTGCTAAAACACACATCGTTTATACCTCGTAAAACACTATTAATTGGACTAAAAATGCTAAAATATGGATAATTATCTTGCAAATATGTTTGTTTGGTATTTTTATATCTTGCAAGTAAAAATAATTAAAAACGGAGCAAAAACAGGTAATTATGGGTTCGTCGCGATCAAGAGTGCCTATTATTCAAAATCAAGACAAAGTCGTGAAAAATCCCCGAACATGCCAATGGAAAGAGCACGGAAAAACGAGTTCAACGATGCCCTCGGATCTTATTGGGCCAGCCCGTAACCTATTTTATGGGTCGGGCCATCCCAAGCAAGCAAAAGCCCAACTTAAGCCCAACAAGGAATTAAATAAAGATGAGTTTGTGTAATGCTGACATAGGCATGACATCGGGGTCATGTGACACAAAAATAATTCAAATGGCCTCATGTGCCATTCCACTATCTTGGATGGGGCGAATTAAAAATCGACATATGGCGAAGTATAATTTTACATCTCAAAGTCTTATCTCAAATTGAAAATGGGAATCAGATGGTTTATATAAAAAGCGTACTAGGTAAGCAGCTCAATAGGACACGTGGCAATTGTTGATTGGTGGATCAGGCTGCTGATTTTCGTGATCCGAGGGAGGTGTATATCTGGCCAATGATTGGACATTAAATGTGGCGGTTAACTTTAAGGATTTAGCAAAATTTACCCCTCTATTTTGGCTATAAAAGGATCTCGACCCCCACATTTTCCAGGAGCTAGTTAGGAGTAGATTTAGGGTAGCTTAGCTTATTTCAAAATCTAGCTTATTTGTAGTCAGAGTTAGCTTATTTTTGCGATGACAGCTTATTGTAAAACTACTGTTTTCAGCTTATTTCATTAATGTAACAAAATTAGTTTCATCTTAATGAAGTTTATGGTTTGTTCTTAAATAGTGCTTATTGCTTAAATCTCTTCTCAATTTGCTTATTTCTGTTTTGTTCATCATTTAATGAGCTTATTCAGAATCTGATAAGCTTCTCCAATAGCTTATGTCGGATTCGATTTGGCTTATACAATTTTCATAGATAATCGATTATAGCTTATTTGATTAGATTAGATTGCTTTTAAGAGCTTATTTTCGTCTAGTGTTTGTTTTCTCTTGGAGGATTAAGTTCAGCTTATTAGTTCGGTTTAAGCTTCTAGTTTAGATCTCGTTCCTCATATTTAGTGGTTATTCGAATTAATAGTTGGAGTGATGTTTCGTGATTTCTTGTGTGCTTAAAATCAAATTTCATGATGGCTTATTATGGATGTTAATAGGACTTATAAGAGTTGTGGCTTATTGAGATTAGTTAAATTTGTTTGGTTTTAACTAGTTCTAAAATTCATACGTTTAGTCCTTAGTTTGGTTAGTATAATTTTCATTGGGCCTTCCTAAGCTTTATTTTTGGTCTAATTAATAATGGCTGCAGTAGGTTCGTGGAATTTAGTTTGGACTTGCACTAGAGTTTGGACCTGCGTTTTAAGTGATTGTCTATTGGGCCGTGTGGTTTTAGTTTGCAGATATTAGTTGGATTGCTAATGTGTAATTGTTTAACAGTTTGTTAATTTTATGTTTCGAATTTGGTACCGGTCTACTCATGAGGCGTAGAGCTTACGGGTTTATTTAGCTAGACCGAATTTGATTATTTGCTTTAGCTAAATAAATCAGGTGGTTTTCGTTTACTTGCGGTTCTTTAATTCGGTTCCATTTTCTATCCTTTTTCAAATAATTAGTATAGCTTAGTATAAAATGTTTAGCTTAGCTTATTTGATCATTATGAGTAGTGAGTAGTTTAATTAGTGCTTGCTAAGTGATATTGTGAATTGGGAATTAAGTGTGGATTTGAACAAGGTTTATAGTTTGAATGTTTTAAATGGCAAAATCCAGAAAAATAGTCAAACTACACATCCAATAATTAATATCTTTTTAAGAGGTTTTTGTCAATATAAGCCAACGTTGTGAGATAACTATCTTTTCTAAGGAAATTAATTCATTAATAAACCTTAATTCACGCTTAATGAACTTTTCACATCACTTAGCAAGCATTTGCATCTTAATAATCTTTTAGATCATTTTAGCATAATTCTTGTAGGTTTCTTGCTTAGTATAATTCTAGTATTAATATTAGTATAACTTTCAGTATTAAATATAGTTTTCTAAAAAGTAGTTTAATATCTAAAACCAAAATATTTGTCATTCAAGCATCAAACGAAACACTTTCATGGATTTCAAATTCATCTCTCGTCGGGATACGACATCCGGGAGATAAAATAATGTTTGTCCTCAAGCAATTTTCTTATCAAACGGGATACTCTCTATACTATTACTATTTGATATTATATTATATATTTTATCCAATCAGTTATTTATAACTTATTTGAAGTTGAAGTAAAGTTTCACAGGTTTGTGTTCTTATCATATCTCTAATGGCTTACAACATTTAGAGGTAACTTATTCATGCTTAGAAACGATGTGACGAAGACTTGACAAATCTAGCAAAGGTGTGTGATTTATAAACTTATGGTGCTCAATGCGCACATTTGCTATCACTATAAGGATTTACGTTGTTGTGCTCAGTGTCTCATTGAAGATGAGGATTTTGTCAAGAGGTTGCGATATACTTATACTTTGGTCTTGGTATAAGTTTGACGTCACGTGGATAGTACAAGATATAAGACCCAAGTTTGGGTTTTTCTACTTCAGCATCAAGTTCATTATACTTAGTTTTCTTTATCCATGATCATTACATAGAGCCTACAAAATTAAAGATTCAAGAAATGGTTAACATATGGGTTTCAGGGGAAGCTTATTGTTAAAATGTTTAACCATTTACATGCACCACATGAGGTGAATATTTTTGCTACTACTAGTCATTATTACTACTGCTAATTTAAGTTTCTACTGCTCAAGTTCATTTATCTTAAGGCGTGTCATGGAGGGTAATTTGAGTTGTTGGAAGGCTGGATTAGAAGTGTGATAGTGGTTTGTGGTTGTCGAAATCAAAGTTGCATACTTTAGTCCCCTATTTGATTATGACAAAAAGGGGAAGAAGGCGTTACCAAGATGATTTGCAACTTGTAGATCCTTGGTGGTATAGTTCTATTCTTTCATATATATTAGCTTCAGGGGAAGAAGCTCGTGCTTATTTTGGTTTTGTCTTTATCAACTAGGGGAAGATTGTTGGGAATTATATATGAGTTGATAAGACAAAACATATGAAAGATGAAGGACTTAAAAGACAAAGGGGGAATTCTTCAAATGATGGAAGATTACAGAAGATTATTTAAAAATTAGGAAGATTTGTTAGTTTCCTAATACTTATCCTTTGTAAACCTAATATCTCTATTATATAAAGAGATACAAGTCATTAGGTTTAGATGTACAATTCGTGAGTTCCTGTACCTAAATGTGTGTGTGTGTGTATTCCAGGCATAGATATGTAGACGCCATATATTAGGTTTAGCCTCAAGGATTTTATGATTCCTGTTACAGTTCATTGATGTAACCGTATTATTCTGAGCAAATAATATTGGGGCTTGGAATGTTTGGTAAAACCTTGTTCATAACATTGTTCTTTATGTGTTAATTCTGTTGTGCAAAATATATTATCAATGTTATTGATATCCTAGATGGCTTAAATGGTCCTAGAAGATTATAAACGTTTCTTTAATCTTCACACCCTTTTAAATGAAACCACTTTTGGACCATCATCTAGTAGTTTTAAAATGAAATGTCAAAACAATAAGTTTTCCAGATTTGTTGAGGTAACTTGTTTTGGGTATAAATCATACATGCATGAATACAAAGCTTTGTAAATGGTTGGGAACTAATTTAAGATTTAAAATTCATTTCATGAAAAAACTAGAGCCTAGATTCATTATTAAGACACTGATGTTTATCAAAACAAGTTGACATGTTCAGAACTGGGTTTATCTTTTGTTGTGACCATTTGAATAGGTTAAACCACTTGGAAAAATCTATAAAATTCATAGATACACATAATACACTATATTTTGACATACCAAAAGGGTTGGACCAAAAACATTAGTTAAATTAATAAAACAGTCAATTGAAGTGACCGTAAGTCCAGGACAAATTTCATGATTTCATGTAAATGGTAAAAGTGGTATTTTGTAAAAAGGGACTTGATAAATAATTTAACAAGTAAACTCCCATTGTGTCCGAGCATATCGTCTAGAGTCTAATTAGCACTACTTACTTGTCTTTGGTCGTAATTAAAAGGTGCACGCTCGAGGAGTATCCTAGTTGTTCGTCGTTGAGTCATGTTATACTCATTTCTCTTACCCACTAAGGTAATGTATCTCCTTGGAGAAAATGATACTCAAAATTTATTTTTTTAATATTTTATACAGTGCCAATTACTTGGTTTCTTTGGACAATATGTATGCATATAATTTGCAAATGTGAGCATTAGTGGTTAATGTCTACTTGCATACGATTCCTATATTCCTATTTAGCCAACAGTCAGGTAGGCGACTGATTAGAAACATATTAAGCCAAATGTTTAGCTCCAGCTGGTAGGCGACATGTTTGGAAATCTAAAGCGCTGACGATTTTGTTGAATTTGGTTTGGATTAGATTTCTCAATGACCTACTGCTACCATGCTATTATTTACATATTGTTTTCCAACTTGTATTCTATGTGAATCAAATGCTTTTATTACTTAAACCTACAAGCTCACCAACATTGTGTTGACATTTTCGAGTATTCAATTTCAGGTGATGTAAAAATGAACCTTAAGAAGTTAAAGCTTTTACTTTCCTAGTGAGACCTAAAATGGAACCCTCTTGGGTCATTGTCCTTGAAAAACTTGCATTTAAACCCCGTTTTATAGATTTTGTTGAATTGTTGTTTATTGAATGCTTATCTCGGGCTGTGGGATTATATGAAAATTAAGACTATGTTGTTGTATTATCGATTTCGTGATGCAACTCCCTGCTTGTGTGCGATGTCATTATGAATCATTAAGTTAGATGTTCATTTAGTAAAATCTTTATGTGTTTCATATCAATGTGTAGGTTCCGATTAACACTTTCACTTCATAATACTAAACACGAATCAAGAACATAGAAAGAGAGTAGAAAGTAGAGTAAGAGAAGAGAGATAGATGAGAGAAAAGATAGAAAAAGAATTTTGATATTATGAAAACTAGATATTTTCTAAAAAGAAAATATCTATATATATTTAGATATTTTTAGAAAATATCTAAATATATATATACCCCTACACATTTAATGTGACGCGTGGGATATTTAACTAGGACCCGGGCTCGGGTTTTGTTTGGGATTAAACCCGAAACATATACAA
Source organism: Tanacetum coccineum (assembly GCA_026074375.1). Classification (NCBI taxonomy): domain Eukaryota; kingdom Viridiplantae; phylum Streptophyta; class Magnoliopsida; order Asterales; family Asteraceae; genus Tanacetum; species Tanacetum coccineum. Next base: position 123,024 of record BQNB010000821.1, read on the forward strand.
TATTAGATTATCTATCGAGCCCGATTCTTCGAGAGCAAGTTGAGAAAGGCGTGGTTGAATTGTACTTCATGATGATAGATTATCAGCTCGCGGATACATTCACCAAAGCATTACCCAGAATAGCGGAGTTTCGAATTTCTACTCCCGCGTCTTGGAATGAAGAGTATGTCTCTGGAAACCCTGAAACGTCTTCAGGAAGGAGAAGAGGAGTAAAGGATGGTCCTCCTATATCCTATGTAAATATCTATATATATCAAATCTTAAAAATAAATACAAAAATATAAAACCTACAAAAACCATAAAAAATTCAGCAATACTAAGAAAAATACCAAAAAAAAGTTATTCAAGACAGTTAATTTCGTTTATCGATAACATTTACGGTCCTAGAAATGTCATTCAATAATGACACGGGTCTTTAAATGAAGCTCGAACGGAAGTTAAAACTTTTCAAAACATGTCTTAATGGCTTGTAGTTATTTCAGACTGCAACCCGTTTTTCAAATTGAGGAAAGCATGTTGCCAAAAAGACGGCTGTTCCTAACAACGGGTGATTAAGCTCTCCCAGGCATGGATTACTTTACATCCATGCACTCTCGATCTAATGTATGCTTCAGTGCATTATTTCTTGCTTTAGAAGAGAAGTCTTATTTTTATCCACATAATTTTTCGTTTATGATTCTTCAGAAATTTATTTGGTTCTCACATGGTAGTTTACTATTGTTTATGTTTTCATAAATTTGATACTCAATCAACGACTACAGCTCTTTCAATAGAAAACGGGTCATTGATTGAGGGGGAGAGTATTTTTCAAAATTTATGACATCTAACGGGCATTTTTATACATCGTATAAATAATTGAGAAAGGTTTTGTATCTAACGGGGTTACATTTTGAGGGGGAGTTAAACTTGTGTTAACTTAAAAGACCAAAGTTGTCATTTATTATGCAGTATAGGGTCGTATGTGTTATTTCTAATTGTTTTCCTAGACTCATAAAATATAAAGGACCATTTGTGCCATATTTGCATCTCATTTAATCCCTTAGTAACTATTATACCTTAAATGAAAAGAAAGTAGTAAGCGAGGGACCAAATCTGTCATTTGCTGAAAGTTTAACCTAGATATAAATAGGCTCTTGCGTTTTGACTCGGTCAAAACTTTAAAAACTAGTCAAACGTCAAGTCTTTCTCTCTCAACCCAAAACTCAACCTTTGTGATTTGCCTGCTTCGTGATTTGTTGTGTGATTTTGTGTTTAGGTATGGCTTGTTTTGTGTTCTTTATCATCTAAATATGCCGTATCTTTAACATCTTGGCCTGAAATTTGCCATAAATCATGTTGATTTAAAGGTGTTCGTGCAAAATCATCATTCAAGCCTTGGTTAGTGTTTCTAATTGAGTTTTGTTTGCTGGGTTTGCCTTAGATTACGTTCATGATGCCTAGTTGATGTCATAATTGTTTCCCCATTATCTAATTTAAGGTCTTTGTGATTTTCGCATATTAGTTGTCCTTTTTAGTCAAAAACATGCTCGTATGATTTTGTAATGGCCGCTTGTTGTTTGTTAAATTAGTTAGTGTGACCAAAAAATGAATATCCTGATCTAGCAAAGCCTTGGAAGCATTTGAATTGAAAGTTTAGAATCTGGCATGAATGTTCTTATTGCGTTTTTTGCTAGATTGTTCTTGTTGCGTTTAGTTAGAGTTCTGATTGTGTTTTGATAGTTTACTCTTGGTTGCGTTTTGGTTGCTTGTCCATGTGCGATTTGTGAATATTAAGTTTAAACAGGTTCAAAAACGCAAGTTATTGCGTTTTGCTTTTGAAGATAATTAAAATATTAAAATAATAAAGCCCTCATTTCGAACTTTTTTCAAATGATTGCGTTTTGTCTATTATTTGAATATTCTATATAGCGTGCGTTTTTTCTGTTGCTATTTGCTGCTTGCGTTTTGATAACTGCGGTGCTTGATTAATTTGAATAAAAATATTCATTGCGTTTGTTGTTGCTATTGCGTTTTGTGCCTGATGCGAGTTAATTCTTGCGTTTAAATGGACCTGCGTTTGATTATTTTTATATAAAATATTTCATTGCGTTTTATGGTTTTGCGTTTTGCCTTGTTGCGCTTGTCTCGAGCGTTTGAATGGGATTGCCGTTTTTGAAATGGATAGCGTTTTTTTGGATTATTTTTAATGAAATACGCCCCCATTGCGTCTTACTGATTGCGTTTTGCTTAGCTTAAGATTTGCGACTTGTATGTGATTGCGTTTTGTTGATTGTGACTGCTTTTTTGAGTATTTTCTAATTAAAATATCAACTGCGTTTTGTTGTCGTGCGTTTGCCTAGTGTGTCTTAACCTTTGCTATTGTCCTAGTATAGCTCAATCCATTTGCGATTCGGTCACTGTGGTTTGGTCTTGCATTTTGTCTTCTCTTCCCATGCGTTAACTTCCGATGACTCAAGATTTACCAAATCAGTTGATCACCACTTTTTTAATATGATCTAAGTGTCCCTTTTCCTGGATTATTCCATAGACCTGATTCCTCCTTGAGCATTTGCTCACATCTAACATCTCTTTTCTGTATGCACGTCTTTCTGTGAATGTGACTATGCAGATACAATGGTTGATGTTAATGTTAATACTCCTGCTGAACAAGCACCTGCTATGGCACCACCCACTCGTACTGATGATCAAATCCTGCCTCACATCAGATGGGTGCCTATAGGAAAAAGCAACTGCTATTTGGATGTTGAAAGGTCACAAAGTAATCTAATCTACAAGATTGCGGTGGATATTCTGAAGCACACCAACTTCTTCAGAGCTTTCACTGCTTCCTCGATAATTCCATCAATCTATATTCAGCAGTTTTGGGACACTGTTCGATATGACAATAAAACCGAGAGTACAGCTTCAACAAATGATCAAGAGGGTTCGATCTACACCAAGATACCACTCAGAGACGCACTTCAAATCACACCAGTCAACACCAACAATGCATTTTCTTCCCCACCAACTCCTGATGCTCTTATCAAGTTTGTCAATGATCTAGGTTATCCGAGAGTTGTCAGAACCTTATCAGATGTTGTGACCAATGACATGTTTCAACCGTGGAAAGCACTCACAACAGTCATCAACTTGTGTCTTACGGAAAGACTCAAGTTTGAAAGACCAAGGCTCCAGTTTTGCAGATTCATTAGGGAATCGTCAATCGAGCCCAAATCGATTATGCAGAGATGATTGTGGAAGAATACACCCCAATCCATCCATAATTTCATAAGACAAAAAGAAATCTAGGAACACAGCATACTCAGGTAAGAAGAAAGCCAGCCTTAATGTGATCATAGTGTTTAGTTCACTAAGCAGATCGCTATTACTTTACAAAGCAAGCACAAGTTCCACCCGAGACCAGGTTCTCCACTTCATTTGCCTAATGAAGAGCCTGTTCTTAGATATCTCAAGTTTAGTGCTAAGGGAACCAAACGGGAAGTCTTTGGGATACCTATTCCGAATGATCTTATCACATATGAACATCGAGGTGAACAATACTACAATGCTTATCTGGAGAAAGTAGCTAAGCATCAAAGATATCTTGTTGGTGAAGAAGTTAGTGATCCTGACTCTCCTGCTCCTAAACCTGCTAAGGCTACCAAACCCAAAGCATCCAAGCAATCTAAGCCCTTAGCACCTAAAGCAGCAACCAAGAAACCTATACCTACACCTGCCAAGCCTCAAGAAAAGAAACAAAAGCTAGTTACAGAGACATCTGAGGCGCCATCTCCAGCCAAACGATCCAAAGCTGGTAAGGTGGTGAAGAAGCGAACGAAAAAGAGCTCTCTTTAGTTGGTAGATTAATTTGTTGACGAAGGTGTTCTAGAGAATGAACCCAGGATTGGTGATGAAGAGGCTGATCTGCAAAAGGCAGTGGAAGAAAGCTTAAAGGAAGTTTACTCGGCTCGTCAGGGTCCACTTCCACCGATGGTGATCAGGGAACTTATCCTATTCATTGTTCTATATATATCGTTTGGCATTTGTTTGGCAGGTTCTCGTGATCCGTTTCGTTCATTCCTTTGTTTTATTACCATCATTATTATTATATCTGTTCACTGAGCGTTAGCTCAGCCGCATTTTCTTTTCCTGCGGCAGGTACTAAGCAGGAAGCTGGGATATGAGTGTTGAGAGTAGGAGCTTTTAGAGGACCCACCTTTAGAAGGACCCTTTTTATTTGAATTTATTTTTTAAGACATTTCCTTTTGAAGATTTATTTCATTTGACTTTGTTGGAATTTAATACTGTTGGAAGTCATTTTATTTTATGACTTGGTATTTTGATTAATAAAGTCTTCCGCTTGATTTTATATATGTTCTGATTTGACACCATAATGTGATGTTTTGTCTCTTTATAGGAGCGGGGTGTTACAATTATGGTATCAGAGCCAAGTTGAGCCCTGTAGAACCTAAGTTATGACCTGTGGGGATTGGGTAGACATTAGGCTTCCTTTTGATATGATCGATTCCTTTCGTATTTTGATCTTAACTTTAAATTATCTTCGCTGTTTCATTGGTTGATTACCTGCTACTAAGGGGCGAGTATTTTCTTCGATCAAGGATCAGGTGGCTAACTCTTCAAGTACCGTTATAGGAACTCTCTTCTTGAATGGTCGTGCTGTTTTTGTCTTATTTGATACGAGTACAACACATTTTGCAGTTTCTGTTTCATTTACTAAACACCTTAGCATCTTCCCTACATAATTTAATTTATACCTTATAGAAATCTATTGCCAAGTCCTGACACATGCAATATCAGATTTAAATCCGCTTCATTTGGATGATTAAGATTTGTTTTGCTAATTTGCTTCCCCTAGAAATGAGTGACTTTGATATTAGTCTTGGTATGAATTGGTTGACTGTTCATCGCGCCCCTATCGTTTGTCATACCAATCGTGTCATCTTTGGTAATCTGAATAACCCTGAATTCATCTACCTATTTCAATTTCGAGGACGTATTTTCTTTTTAGAGGGGAAGGTCTGAACGAGTTTGTAAACCCCAAAATTTTGGTTACATTTTGATTTCATTCATTTTAAATATAACCTAAGTTTGAATAATAAGTCTTTACATTAAACTTTGGGGTTTATTCCATAGGTGTATTATAAATTAATAACATAGGTAATGTTTTTTAAAAAATTAAAATAATTAAAGATTATATATATTATTTATAATATATAATATATATATATATCTTATATATATAGTTATATATCTTATTTTTTATTATACTATATTAAATATGCCCCCCCTATATATTTAAAAATTATTTTGTCTTCTTTTTACAAATCCTATTCTAAGTAATAAGTGTAAAGATATTAGACTAAATCTTTTGTAATCTTCTAAAAGGATAGAAAACTTTTGTCCCCCTCTCCTGCCCTATATAAAACGTGATCTATTCCCTCTCCTTCATCATTCTCTCTCAAAAATTTTACTCTAAAACCTTGTGTTCATCCATAGTATTTGCAAGAAGAAGAAGTTGGTGATTCGGATAGAGTTATTCAAGCTTTGTGTGATTGTTGATTCTTGATTCTTTGGTATTCTTGTTCTTGTGATCCTTTCCATTCTTGATTCTCTAAGGCATTCCATGTTCTTTTGAATTCATTCTTTGTGTCTCCATGATTCACATAAGTTTTTACATAAAATCATAAAGTCATAAAAAGGAAAACATGTGTTAATGATCTTGTTAATTTGTATAGGGTTTAATCTAATTAATATGGCATAAAATCATGTTATGAAACCCTAGATATCATTAATGGTGTAATTAATAAGAATCTTCAAGATTAGAAACCTCAGGGTTTGTTTTGATTGGTGAAAGTTAGGGTTTTAACGTTTAAAATTTCTAGGCAAAATTTTGGGTCGTGTTGATCGGGGCATAACTTGGTGATAAAAATGAGTTTTGACATGATTCTTGAGCCTAAAGTTAAATTCAAAGAGTCTAGTTTCTGGAAAATCCGGCCTCATGTCAATTGGAGGTTGGGAAGGTCGATTTTTAGATTTTATAATATAAAGTGTTGAATCTGGAATTTCTATCTAAAAAATTCAGTAGTAGTATTTGATTTTTAATTCTCAAACTGTAAGGATTTAGCCTCTAAAATTTGATTTGGTAAATTTTCATGGTATTAGCTACTTCCATATTTTTTTTCAGAATTTTCTAAGTTGTCTAAGTATGGTTTTTACGCGTCAACTTTTCAAAGGTTCTGTCAGATCAATTTCGGGATCAGTTTTGTAACAAGGGTAAAAGGGGTATGTAAACTTATAAATAAAATCAACCAAAAATCAGGGATATATTAGACATATATGGAAAATTGTTATTTTGGTATATTTTTATAAGGTGTTTTTATGGGTCTTTTAAGCTTGGAAACTTACCTTAAAAACTGGACAGATTCTGAAAATTTAGGAAACCCTAATTAGATCTCTTAAACTCTATATATGGTAAGATCAAGTGACAAAACTTATAAAATAAGATGGATAATAATATGTAATCATGGATTTATGTAGATTCGGTGAAGAGGTTTTGATCTTTTATCTTCGTGTTCGTTCTCTCCGTTGCTTGTTTGTTAAGGTACAAATATTCTGTTCTTTTAGTAAGGACACCTCATGACTTGACTCTCATTTGTTTTAGCTACTTTGATTTGTTTGATATTCTGTCTTATTTGCTATTCGTACTCATGACTCATTGATATTCGTTGATATTTTGTTTGATTTGATATTCACATTTATGATTCCTTTCATCTTTGTTTGAATATTATATTAGATTCGTTATCTTGATTGAATTATTGGTAACTTGTTCAGTTTGCTTAAATCCTTACCCGAGCTATTTGAACTAGTAATGGAGGTACCATGACCATGTCATTGATGCACCAATGGCATGACACTATCTGTGGTGGTGTGATTGGTCCACGAAGTTCCCTTTTGAATGATGGCCTTTGATTATTATTAGCTTACATATGTATGTATACTCGTCATTGTACTTGTGTATATGGATATGACTTTGTTTTGCAGGGAGCGTATGGATGCATCCTAGGTACTTTGTTCTGTTCAGTTCAGGTGAATGGTTGTGTGTGTGCTATACACCCCATATCACATTTGGTACATCAGGGAATGCATACCTGTGTACATTTGATTATGTGACTATTTGATTATATATGTTTAGGGTCTATTCATGTATCATGTTTAGACATTTATCTGAGCTCGTGGGCATTCCTTTGTTGTTCTTGATTCTTATTCATTCGATTCGTATTTCGTATGATATTTGTTTAGCAGGTTCTCGTGATTCGTTTCATTCATTCTTTTGTCTTTTTCCCTCATTATTATTATATCTGTTCACTGAGCGTTAGCTCAGCCGCGTTTTCTTTTCCTGCGGCAGGTAATAAGCGGGAAGCTGGGATTTGAGTGTTGAGAGTAGGAAGCTCTTAAAGGACCGACCCTTGATAGATTCCCTTGTTTGGATTTATGTTTAAGACTTATTTCGTTGGAAGATCTCTTTTCATTTAGTCTTTGTTGGAATTTAATACTTTTGGAAGTCATTTTGTTTCATGACTTAGTATTTGAAGGGGTTGAAGAATGAAAAAGAAATGTTAAGATAAAGGGTGAAAAGAAAGCAGCCCTCCTTAAACATTAGGCAGAAACCGGGTCACTACATATGCTGTCAGAATCACATGGTTGATTGCTGACATTGAAGACAAGTATCATGGACCCAGTGATACGCTGCACAACCCTCCCTAGCCACTCAAGATCCCTCAAAGGATTCTTGTTTCATTTCTCACGGAGATCAATACATTTCTATCGTCTCTCTCACTCCGAGTTAGATGATATTGAAAAGGTGGCAGTCTGCTCCAGCCTCCGACTACTAAAAACCAAAAATGCACTATTGAGTCTAGAGCCATGAGATCATCCATAAATCTCGTTAGGACACTAATACAAACTATGCTTGCTCATCACACAATGTGATAACAAGTAAAGATCTTAAGAGTCCTACGCATTATCCTCGTGGTATTGCCAGAACATCCGAGTGATACGAAAGTACTCACAATGAAGATGGAAATCCTTCTAGAGCCAACATCAAACAAGCTCTTGGTAGGTGACATGTGAGATCCTCTTGAGGATCAAGCTTGTGATAACTGGAAAGAAACGATGGTGCGATTCCTTATGAATCAAACTTGTTCCAGTATATGAATTGACGAGTAGCTTTTGAAAAACCTTTCGATGTGCTCAACAACTGATTTTCGAGCACATTGACTGTGTATATCTTTCAAAACAAAAGTGTTTCTGATGAAATTTGATTTTATGTTATAAAACCTTCGATGTGTCACAAAAACTCTTTTCTGAGTGACACGCGACTGATTTTCAAATCAATTTCTCATTTAATCAGTGGGTTTTAATCAACTGGTTCACTCATTCCATGCTTTGTCTACTTTGAGACGCTCCGATTTGAGAACGGCTAGCGTAGCTGCGAAACCCTGTCAAGGAGATTCTTCGGAAGTCTACCTGATCACAGGCAGTATTTATACTGATTAACGGGGAACCGTGGTCCTTGCAACCTTATTCAACGAAAGTGAACAAAGACACTTTCGTGTGTTTATTACTAACGTATACTTGCAGGAATCCCGACGGTAGCAGCTGCTGGAAAGAGACATGTCAATTCACAACCCCATGCTCACACTTCATATTTCTAATCAAAGACATCCTGATATCTGAAAGACCTACAACACAGCTTCTGTAACTCTGATGCTTGCTATCATGTTCCAGAAAGGTGTGAGCATGCCTTTCTGAAGGTCACAACATCACATGGAGGCAATACTTCACAACAAGGATGATTAAGAGATTTACTATGGCTGATGATCTCAAAGAAAGCTCAAAGATCATACAAGTCAAAGGAACTATGCTCAAAGATCACTACTTGTCGTACAAAGATAGTACTTGAAGAATCAAAGACTACGAGCCAGAGTCAATGATCAATTCATAGAATGCTATAATTCAAATTGTAATTTCTGGGGTGACCTCCCTTAGGGGGAGATTGTTAGGTTTAAGAAAAAGACTCGGTCACCCCATGTATTTTCATGTTTAGCATAGCTCGTAGTTTTGTTAGTAATAGTATGATTTATGGTGTTGGGCCGGGTCTTTACCCACTGTAAGCCCACACCATAGCCCGTTTTATGGGGCGTGTAAGAACTATTTAAACCATCTCCACATATGGAGAGGGTGTTGGAAAAATCATTTGACACACACTCTTTAGTGTGTTTCTCTAGTTCTCTCCCAACCATCTCTCTCTCTAACTTTCTCTCTCTAATTCTTTCACCACCACCACCTACTCCAAGAAACCCCAATACGCCGTATCCAACATATTGGATACGCCATATCAACACCGACTCAAGACCTTATAAATAGAAAACTCATAAATAAGTTTTAAGTGTGCTAAATCATATTCTCGATACCTAAACTACAAAAGTCAATTTTCAGAGGAAAAAGAGCAGAAGAGGTTCTCGCAAATGCATTTCGCAATCCACCTAGGAGACAATGTGTAATTTCTTATACGTTTGTAATCGTTCAGTTTTTGGTATCCTTCGTTAACTTGGTTAGTTTAACCTTGGCTAAGAAGCACGTTACTCTGTATTAATTTAAATGTTTTGAAGGCTAAGTGAACCTTCGGGTATTAGCCATTATTATGAAGATCTGAATGTTTGGTTTTGTTTATATCTCGATTGCTTAATTTATCGTTGTATGCTTGTTTATGTTTATCAATTTATACTTGTTTACGTGCTTTTGTATGCGACCTATCATTCAACTGGATCTAGTGATATGGACCAAGTAATCTAGATGCCAGGATAGCTCTCCATATAGTAATTTATACATCTAGAATCATAGGATCACAAGTATTGTCCTGCTAAATTCGTGCTAATGTACGCTTCTGGCTTAACTATTTATCAATATTGGCCTTTGGTTTATTGAACAAGTTGTACTAGCAGTGAACCTAATAATGTCAACAAATTAACCTCTGATTCCATTGGATAGTCGGACAAGTGGACTACTAGAGTATAAATTGCCATTAAGCAGTAAGTGGGTAAAGTCTCTATGAGCTAGGGTTTAACAAGATCACCATTGCTTAATCCCTAGAGGATAGAAGATAAACACAAATAATGAATGCTTTTTTGTAGATGCTTTAATTGGACAGAATTAATATGTCTAAGGACAGTACGATGAAGTCCCCGCCTAAGTCTAAGAATGATATCCACCTCGAGATAAGTGGAACATTTGCACTGGAATAACCAAACCAACTTCTAATATCGATAATGATGGCTAATACAGTTGTCTATTATAGAGGCTTTGTCCGCACTTTTATTCTTTTGGTAATTTGCTTGGGATGGTTAAAAGTGTCTTGAATTGATTGTATCCACACCCCACCAAACCCGTGCCAGTCCTCTGAGCTGAAAACTTCCCTTTTATAACTGTATATAAAATAGAATATAAGAACTAACAAATGGATTAGTTATAGAAAGGTTTGACTTAGATTAGAAGTAACTTAAGATTATATAACAAAACATATGTCAACTAATTGAGAGATTTAACCTTGCTTCAAGTGTTTGACAACCTACTTACCATGAATCTACCACCAACCGGGTTAAAGTGTTGTTTTTGGTTAAGTCGGAAAAATATAAATTTTAAACTTGAATCATAAAAATATACACCACACAACAACACATCAGCTGCTCAACGTTATGATTAATACACCATTGTGCAACCAAACTCCTTAATACATAGTTAGGTGTTAAAGTGATGTTTTTTAGTTTATGTTCAGTTTTTGGGCATGTTGTGTTTCTATCGTCGATCTATCTTTGTGTGTATGATCTTTCATAAGTCTGTAAGTAATCGTAAGGTCATTAATTATAGAACGAAACACTAAAGAAAACCGAAACAAACAATTTTTAAGTTTTAACTAAATCTTTATCTATCTATCTATCTAGTGGAGACGATAACAGGATCGTGCATCAAGTCTAAAGAAATAGGAAAAAGGAAATCAACCGGAATCATAAGCACATTTAACTTCTTACTTTCATCTGTGTTCTTGTTCATTGAATTATCTCCGCTATCAACATCGGTAATCTTCAATAAAGACTTTAAACTTTCCATTTGATAACCCATTTCATTCTGATTATCCCCTTCAGAAACATCTTCTTTCAATAAAGTTTCCACCTTTATTTCCACCTACTAATTATATCAGGTTAACCGTCTTTTCTTTCCAACAGGACGAACCTCGCTATCCTCTCTAATTTTAGAGGCCCTACCATATCCTTTCCCTTTCTTGTGCAAGCTTGACCTCTCACTAAATCATCCTAAGTTTCAAAATTTTAATTAATAAACATTCCAAAACAAACTCAAAAACACACAACAACCATAACTATAAACATATCCTCACTTGTTCTTGAACTTAATTTATTAACCCGTATTAGTTACCATGGTAATCCAATAATTAAGACTATGCAACAAAATTAAAATGAATATTAAATAGAACCAAAAACACAATGTCAAAGAATCCCCGAACTTACTCAAAAAACATTATGTGGAATCTTCCAGGGAAAAGTTTGAAGATAATCGTTTCGCAACTACCGAAGGAATTACACGAAGGATTGATTATTCAAATTGACGATGTAGAGTATTGTATTAAGTAGAAGATATCGCCACTTGCCTTCAAAAGTATAGATGAGATTAGGTAAGTTGACCCGTATACTAAGGAATGCCAACTTAGGTTGTTGTTTTTGATCTATGATCAAGACGTTGTTAATAGTTGTGTCTTTATCATGGTAATGGTCATGAAAAAGTGTTTAGCAACTTGTATTTTATACTTAATATATTTGTCTCATAATTTTTATTTAACAATAATTTAATTCCCTTTCCTAATCATTAACCATGGGTTTTACACGAATGAGGATGTGATCGAGCGTGCATGTCTATTCCGTCATTACGGCCATGTATGCATGCCTCAATTGCCTTGTTGATTTATTACTATTGGTGAAAGTTAGAAGATCCATACCCTATATTACTCTACTAGTCCTACTCTTTTAGCTTACTCCAGGGTGTCAGTGAGTAGTCCACATGTGTCCATCCCCCGCGTTATGAGGTGGTATGAGTGGTCTTTATGCGCCACTACAGGCTGTAATATTGCTATCGATAAAGATTAGTTAGAATAATCAACCCTAAGCCTTATCATAAAAACTCATTTTACCTTTATAAACTTGTTAATCCGTAGGTTTAGCGGTGGAGATGTGTATCCTTTCCAAGCCTATGATAGAATACTCATCGTGACTAAGCAATTGAGCGAATTAGTTACATGCTACCACATAGATTAGTTGAGTGATTTGAGTGTTTTCATCTTCTTATATCATGAGGTGTTTGGTTTGTGTACTTGTAATAGATCAAATAAATGCTTAAATGGAAAATATCCTTAGGGATACATTTTTATAAACTTCTAAAGGCTACTTGAGGACAAGTAGGATTCAAGTGGGGGGATATTTGATGACATCAAATAACATCTATTTTATAGCATCATTTTTATACCTATGTAATTAACCCATTTTGTATAACTATTGCAAAGATTGATACTTAAACGTATGTAAATTGAGAATTGCAGTAATTACGGAGTAACTTGGTGAATATAGCAAATAGGCAGCATACTAGAGCTTAAAACAAAGATATATGAGTTAATGCTGGTGACTCAGTTAATGCTGTTAGGCATACACTTACTACTGCCAGTGTTAGTTAATGCTGTTAGGCATAAACTTACTACTGCTGGTTAAGTTAATGCTGCCAGGCATACACTTACTACTGCCAGTCTTAATTAATGTTGCCAGTTTAAGTTAATGCTGTTGAGGGTGATTTCCTAAATACTTCTATTAAGGGTTTCAATCACTTATTCGATCGATTTTACACTTTGATATACTCTCTAATCATAAACCCTAACTCAATTTTATCATTCATCATCAAAACCCAATATAATGTCAAACCTAAAGTTTTTGAAACTCACAATTTGGTTGCATTTTTGGAGAAACCTAAAGAAAGTGATGGGTTTGAAGGAATTATTAACTTTTTGAATGCAAGTTCTATCAGATATACGCTAACGGTGAATCCCACCATCTATACTTTATGCATTAAGCAGTTCTGGGCTACTGCTAAAGCAAAAACTGTCAATGGGGAAGTGCAGATACAAGCCCTAGTAGATGGGAAGAAAGTGATCGTCACTAAGACGAGTGTGAGAAGAGCTCTTCAATTAAAAGATGCTGAAGGTACTGAATGTCTACCCAATGCTACCATTTTTGCAGAACTTGAAAGAATGAGGTATGAAAATCTTACACAAAAGCTTACATTCTATAAAGCTTTCTTTTCACCTCAATGGAAATTTCTTATCCATACAATTCTACAATGCCTTAGTGCTAAGACTACTGCTTGGAACAAATTTAGTAGCACTATAGCCTCAGCTATCATCTGTCATGCCACAAACTAAAATTTCAACTTTTCTAAGTACATTTTTGATAATATGGTGAAGAACTTGGAGGGTGGAGTTAAATTTCTAATGTATCCAAGGTTTGTGCAAGTGTTCCTGGATAAACAAGTTAAATGAATCACCAAACATAAAGAAATTTATATTACACCTTCTCACACTAAGAAGGTCTTTGCAAATATGAAGAGAGAAGGAAAAGGTTTTTCTAGGAGAGTTACCCCTCTATTTGAAACAATGATGGTCCAAGCTCAAGAAAAGGGTGAAGGTTCTGAAATGCCTACTATTCCCCAACATAATTCCACCATTAATCAACCATCATCATCACAACCTCCAAAGAAGTAAAAGCCTAGGAAGACCAAGAAACAGAACACTAAGGTTTCTTAACCTATTGATCCTATAAAACCTATGACAAATGAGACTAAAAATGTGGAAAGTGTACCTATACATTCCAATGATCCACTACTCAGAAGTGAGGATAGACTAAAACTAAATGAATTATTGGAACTTTGTACAAAACTGTCTAAAAGAGTTCTTGACTTAGAGAACACAAAGACCTCTTACGCTGTTGAGATAACCAAATTAAAAAAGAAGGACAAGAAGCTGGAAAGGAGGAATAAGTCAAGAACTCCATGACTTAAAAGGTTAAGAAAGGTTGGTAGAACTGCCAGAATAGAATCCTCTGAAGATGAAGGTTTAGGTGATCAGGAGGATGCATCCAAACAGAGGAGGAAAATTGTTGATCTTGATGCTGATGCAGAGGTTACTTTGATTGATGAGGCTTAGGGGAGGATTGATGATAATTTAATGTTTGATACAAGAGTCTTTGATGAGCGGGAAGTTGAAGTTGAAAAGGTAGTTAGTACTGCTAAAGTTACTACTGTCAGTGCTACACCAACAACTGTTGATGAGTTGACTCTGGCTTAGACCTTAATTAAAATCAAAGCAGCTAAACCCAAGGCTGTTACAACTGCTGCTACAATAACTACAACTGTTGTCACAAGACCCAAGGCTAGAGGAGTTGTAGTTTAAGAGCCACGTAAATTTACAACAACAACATTGTTGGGAATTAAAGTCTTCATACTTAATGCTGCCAAGACAGAGTTTGTACTGCCAAGCATAATTCAGTACTAAGTTTACACTAGCAGTACTAACTGATTAGTACAGACATGGAGCTTAAATCTACAAATAGTAGTCCTACTGCAAAGCTTCCCATACACAAATTAGGGGAGTATGAGATGTGGGCTATAAGGATTAAATAGTACTTCCAGATCCAAGACTATGCACTTTAGGAAGTGATAAAAAATAGTGATTCATGGGTCTCAATATCTTAAACAACTGAGGAGAATGGGATAACAACTACAAAGATGTCTACACCTGTAACTGCAGAAGAAAAGACAAAGAAAAAGAATGATGTTAAAGCTAGAGGTTTGTTACTCATGGCACTTCCAAATGAACATCAGCTAACATTCATAAGTAATCCACATTCTAAATCTATGTTTTGCTTGCCATTGAAACAAGACATTTGGAGTAATCAGCGATCGACCAAGAAAACTCAGAAAACTCTCTTGAAGCAACAGAAAGAATTCTCAGTGCAACAAGTGCAGAGTCTCTTGACTCTATTTTCAATAGGCTTCAGAAGATAGTCAGTAGGCTTGCTATCTTGGGTGTGATCATTGCCCAAGAAGATTTAAACTTAAAATTTTTAAGCAGCTTACCACCTGAGTGGAATACTCATGTAGCTGTTTGGATAAATAAGCCTGAGATTGAGACTATGAGTATAGATGATTTGTACAACAATTTCAAAATTGTTGAACAGAAGATAAAGAAAACTATTGGTACATCTAGTGGTATCGGAGCTTGTGCTTTGAGAAACTTTGATCTAGAAGATATCATCAAGAAGAACTTTATACTCACAATGAAGAGATAGCTCCTATGGCTCTTTTAGACTCTGAGGTAAAAACTTGCTCTAAAACTTGTCTGACAAACTATGAAACTCTTAAGAAACAATATGATGATTTAGTTGCTAAAAAACATGAAACTGAATTTAAGGCAATCACTTATAAAAGAGGACTAGATACTGTTGAGGCACAACTTGTCACATATGGGAAGAATGAGGTTCTTTTTAGTGAAGAAGTAGTTGTCCTTAAAAGAGAAGTAGGAATCAAACAATATGAAATTAATACGCTTAAAAAAGATATTGAAAAACTTAAGCAAGAAAAGGATGCCATTGATTTTAAAATTGAGAAATTTGGTAAGGCCTCAAAAGACTTAGATCAGTTGTTAAGAAGTCAGATAACTGACAAAAGTAAAAAGGGTTTTGGATATAGTGCGGTTCCTCCACCTCATCCTCTAATTTATAATAGACCTAATAAGCTTGACCTGTCTTATTCTGGTCTTGAGGAGTTTCAATAACCTGAGTTTGAAGGCTATAGATTAAGAGCCAATAAAAGTGTTTGTGAAAATTCTTCAAATGAAACTAAGAAAAATTATGATGCTCCTTTGATTGAAGAATGGGTTTCTGATAATGAGGATGAAGTTGAGTCTCCTGTTATGGTAGAAAAGAAAACTGTTGTTCCTACTATTCCTAAAGTTGATGTTGTTAACCAAACAAACAGAATAAATCAGTTATGAAGCAGTTAGGTATGCTTAGAGGCTACAAGATCAAAAGGTCCTAAGGGAAACCAAAGAAAGATTAGAAAATCAGTAAGTCACAAACCAACTAGGAAATAATTTTATGATGCCCATAAAGCCTGCTATGTCTGTGGAGTTTTGATCACCTCCAGTATACATGTCAAACAAAAGAGATAGCTAAATGGTCAAAGGGAGGAAAAACCAGTGTGGAACAATGCAAGAAGGGTGAACCATCAAAATTCTCCAAGAATTACTCAACCCAATCCAAAAAGACACATGGTTCCAAGAAAAATCTTAACTAGGTCTGGCCTAATTTCACTTAATAATGCCGAACAAAGTATCTTAATTGTTGTTTGTTGTTGTCTTTGCTCAAACAAAGTTAAATACTGCTAGACAAAGGCAAGGTGGTTAATATTGTTGAACGAAATCAGTTAATGTTGTTTAAAGCATCAGCAGTTAGTTTGGACGACAGTGTCAAACTAATAGTGCATTAATCACTTTGAAGAGATATGATTATGTTGATGCAAGAGGAAGATCCAGGTCTGTAATGGCTTGGGTTCCCAAGAAGGTCTGATTTTCTTATGTGCAGGGCAACCCAGAGACAGAATTGGAAGATTTAGTGAGGTTAAACAACCATGAAGATAAAAAGGTAACAAGAGCAAGAAATACTTGGTTATAAAGCATCTGTGAAATTGCATGATCAATTTAATGATGAAAAGAGAGTAGGAGTAAGTTAAATTGACCTAAACAAAATCGACAAGTCCTCGAGTACAAAAGTAAAGAAGTGTTTTTGATTACATCATCCAAGTCAAGATAAAGAATTTTATCTAGAAACTGAAGATTCAGAAGATGAAACATCAAGTTTAAGGAGGATTGTTGAAATCGAAAAGCCTTAATAAAGAAACTTTGATGATTAATAAGATAAATTTCAAGTTTAGGGAGGATTGTAGAATTAGAAAAGTCTTCATACTATTAAATGCTTGCCTAAGACAGAGTTTGTACTGCCAAGCATTCACACCAGTATCTCAGTTATAAAGTGCAAGCCAGTACTTAACTGATTAAACTAACTAGTACTAATCATTACAAGTACTGCTAGTGTAAACTTAGTACTGCTAGAGCAAAGTTAGTACTGCAAGTACTAACTTAATACTGCTGAAAGACTGAAGTTAATGCTGATGAAGAGTTATAATGTTTATTATGGAAAGCATTAAAAGCATTAATGTATAATACTTAGGAAAGTATTAATTGTATTGTTAGCCCATTAGGACTCCTTGGTGTATAAAAGGAGACCCTAGGGTATGTAGTTCATATCTCTCACATCCACAAATACACAGATCCAGAGATTAAGAGTTTTGTAGGCTTCAAGGTTGTAAACCCTAGTACTAAGATAGAGTACTCGTATTATTATCTATAATAATATTGAAGTGTTTTGTTACATCTTGTGTTCATTCATTCAAGATTACAGTTTCATTGATTTTACTTCTAGAGTATTAAGGTGTAGATTCCGCATACACTTTAATATACACACAAAGTTTCTACAACAAGTTATTTTGGATTCATCCAAGGTAATTTAACCTTAGACAACCTAAGGAATTGATCTAAGTTTGGGATCAACAAACATCACAACCATCATAACTTCTACAAGCTAAAGACAAAGGCAAGGGAAAAATGGTTGAACCTAAGAAGCCTTTGAAAAAGAAAGATAAAATTTTGATGGATGAAGAGGAAAGGCTGGCAAGACAAAAAGAAGAAGAGAATAATTTAATTTCATGGGATAATACTCAAGCTATGATAGAGGCAGATTATGAGTTAGCTCAGAGACTACAAGTAGAAGAACAGGGAGAGTTGACCATTGAAGAAAGATCAAAACTATTTGTAGAGCTCATGGACAAAAGGAAGAAGCACTTTGCAAAGCTTAAAGCTAAAGAGATCAGAAGAAAACCACCAACCAAAGCCCAAATGAGGAATCAAATGTGTACTTATTTGAAGAATATGGCTAATTACAAGCATAGTCAGTTGAAGAACAAAAGTTTTGAAGAAATTCAGATGTTATTTGACAATACTATAAAGTGGGTAGATTCATTTGTTCCTATGGATACAGAGGTTGTGGAAGGAAGTAAAAGTCAGGCAGAAGGAAGTAAGAAGAGAACAAGAGAAGAACTTGAGTCTGATAATTCAAAGAAGCAAAAGATAGATGAGAATGTAGAAGCTGAAGTGGATGATGAAGCAGAAATGAAAAAGCTTATGGAGATAGTTCCTGATGATGAGGTAGCAATTGATGCTATACCACTAGCCACTAAGTCCCCAATCATTGTTGACTGGAAAATCATCAAAGAAGGAAAGATGGGATACTTTCAAATCATCAGAGCTGATGGAAGTTCAAGGAGGTATTCATCAATGATTAGGATGCTTCAGAACATTGACAGAGAAGACCTGGAAACACTCTGGAAGTTGGTTAAAGCTAAACATGGGAATACAAGGCCAGAGGAGGCATATGAAAGAGTGTTATGGGGTGATCTGAAGGTGATGTTTGAACCAGATGTGGAAAGTGAAGTATGGAGAAATCTACAAGGATACAATGTGACAGTTTGGAAGCTATTTTCTTCAAGTGGAGTTCATTTTGTGAGATTTCAAAATCTGCATATCTTTATGCTGGTAGAGAAAAAGTATCCACTCACACCTGCAACTATTACAAAAATGCTCAACAAGAAGCTTCAAACTGACCAGTGGAATGAGATGTGCTATCAACTTCTTAAGCTTATGACAAAACAGCGCAAGAATCCTGGAAGTGTTTGAATGCATCCTCCTAGTGA
Source organism: Tanacetum coccineum (assembly GCA_026074375.1). Taxonomy (NCBI): domain Eukaryota; kingdom Viridiplantae; phylum Streptophyta; class Magnoliopsida; order Asterales; family Asteraceae; genus Tanacetum; species Tanacetum coccineum. Next base: position 141,999 of record BQNB010000821.1, read on the forward strand.
AGATAAAGCTTTTAATCAAGAAACTTGAAGATTCAGAAGATGAACATCAAGTTTAGGGGAGGATTGTTGGGATCAAAAGGCTTCATGATGATCTTGGAGTTAATATTGCTAAGGTTAGAGTTACTACTGCTAGTATATATTACTACTGCTAATGGAAGTTAAGACTGCTCAGAGACTTGGAAGAAATACTACTAAGTAGTTAATACTGCTAGTATAAAAGTTACTACTGTTAGTGTAACTTAGTACTGCTAGTGAATGATTAGTACTGCTTGAGTAAAGTTACAACTGTTAGCATAAAGTTAGTACTGCTAGTGTAACTTAGTACTGCTGATGAAGAATGAAGAAAATATTCTAAGTAGTTACTACTGCTTGTACACAGTTAGTGCTGCTGGAATAAAAGTTAATGCTGCTGCTTACAACTGCTGAAGGATTACAACTGCTAGAAGAGTTTCTACTGTTAGAAGGATAAAGATGAAGATTGTTTATCAAGATTACTTACGGGATAAGTATGAGATATTTTTGTAAAAGATACGTATAAGTTATTTGTTTAGAAGATCATGATAACTTAGGAAAATATTGTAAGCCTGTTAGGACTCCTTAGTGTATAAAAAAAAGGTCCTAGGGTATAGAGTTTAATGTACCCAATATTCATACAATAGTCATATACATTTTCATATATAGCTTCAAGGTTGTAAACCCTAGTACTACACAGAGTACTCATATTATTCATAATAATAATATTGGAGCTTTTTAGTTATATCATTGTTTTAAAGTTTAATGTTTCATTAACATTCTTCTAAGTATTAAAGAGTAGATTCTGCATACTCTTTAGTATTCACAAAGTTTCAACCATAGTTGTTTTGGATTTATCCAAAGTAACTTAATCTTTATAAGCTAAGGAATAGATCTTAGGTTGGGATCAACAATATGTTTAAAATTTAAGATGTCAATGATGGGCAAGATGTCATTCTTTCTTAGACTTCAAATTTCTTAAGTCCTAGAGGTATCTTTCTTAACCAATCCAAATATGCTCTTGAAATAATTAAAAAGTACAGAATGGAATCTAGTGACCCCATTGATACTCCCATGGTAGAGAAAACCAAACTAGATGAAGATCCATAAGGGAAAGCAGTTGATCCTACACGTTATCGTGGAATGATTAGCTTCCTTATGTATCTGACATCCAGTAGACCAGACCTTGTATTTGATGTATGTATGTTTACCCGGTATCATGCTAAGCCTACCCAAAAGCACTTACATGCAGTTAAGTGAATCTTTCGATACCTAAGAGGAACCATTAATATGGGTCTATGGTATTCAAAGGATTCCTGTATTGTACTAACAGATTATGCAGATGATGATCATGCCGGTTGTCAAGATACCAGAAGAAGTACATCTGGCAGTATGCAGCTCTTGGGTGACAGATTAGTCAGTTGGTCATCTAAGAAACAGAAAAGCACAGCCATATCCAGTACAAAAGCTGAATACATAGCCTTATCCAGATGTTGTGCTCAAATCCTTTGGATGAGATCACAACTGACAGACTATGGCCTTGGATTCAACAAAATTCCTTCTGTACTGCGATAACGAAAGTCCTATTTCCTTATGCTGTAACAACGTCCAATATTCAAGATCCAAGCATATCGACATCAGATATCTTTCATAAAAGAGCAAGTCGAAAATGGTGTGGTTGAGCTATACTTCATCAGGACTTAATATCAGTTGACAGACATTTTTACCAAAGCACTGGGACGAGAAAGACTTGAATTTCTTATCAACAAGCTTGGAATAAAATATATGTCTCCTGAAACTCTAAAAAGACTGGCAGAAGAAACAGAAGAGTAATGGTGGAATCTCTTCTTGTATCCTATGTAATTATAGAAAATTAGAAAAACACAAAAAGATTTTCATTTTATATATTTTTTCAAAAAGAAAATTCAAAAATATAAAACCCGAAAATCAAATAGAATAATATAAAATCAGAAAATTCTAAAGATATGTTTTCATGACATGTCTTCTGGAATTGATAATATTTACGGCTTTAGAAATGTCATTTAATAATGACACGGTTCTGTAAATAAAGTTCGAGCGGAAGTTGTAAATATTTTTCAAAACATGTTATTGGCTTTAAACCTAACCTAACGTAAAGGGGGTTTTCAGCCTGAGAGACTGGCACGAGTTTTGGTTTAATCTAAACTAGATAAGATAATTAACACACACAAGCAGATAAACAAACGATAAAGAAGCGGTCAAGCACTAATGTAAGGAAAATGTATTAACCAAGTTTAATTAAATAAGATTTATGAATTGTTTATTCTTGCAATGATTGTACTATATTCGTTAGTGTTTAAATCATTCCTAAGCTAGGTGGTACTTCTCCCTAAACTCTAGGTTTATATTAATGTTAATCCTGTCACAATCAACCAACCCCGCGTAAAGCTTACACTGTTAATTATAATCTATCTAGGTGACAATATTAGTATCAATATTAAAACTTAGCTCATCGAGGCTTTACCAACTTATGCCTAATTGTTATTCATATAATGGTAGTCTACAATCCATTGAACTACCCCCAAGGAAACAGAACGTTATTTGTAGTCCTAAGATACATGTCACACCCTGTCTAAGGCAAAAACCCGTGGTGTGATGGAGGGATTGATCGTCATAACACATGGTGTCAATACAGAGAAAACTAAATGCATACCAAATAAAAAGTGCTACGACGTCCTCCAACAATAAGTGGATACTTGTTCCATGACTAGTCGAATCACAACACATAGTCAAAAGAATTACAAAGCAACTCCCAACCTCGAAGTAATACATGTCTAAAGAGATCCGATTACATAACCATAAATGAAACATCTTAAATGCAGTCTGTCAAAGAAAGATCCTTAAGGGATACTCCTAGGTTTTCTAAAGGCCTTCTAAAACTTGACTTCACTGAGCATTCGCTTCACCTAAAAATGATAGTCGAGAAGGTCAACATAAAGTTGGTGAGCTCGTAGGTTTAGAGTATAAACCCAGTTGTTGTGCCAGAATTTAAGTTGGACAATAGTGCAATACAATAGCGGAGTGCAAGCAGTATAAATAGTGTTCCAATAGCAGTATAACAATTCATATCGCATCTTAACAAGTCACTCAATCAACAGCTCAATAGTGGCCCAAACGCTTATAGTTTTCTGAACCTATCGCCTACCAGCTGGAGCTACACAGTCGGCTATGTAGTATTATGAGAAGTACAAATAGCATGCATGAACATATACAGCAGCATTCACATACGCAATTATAGGTACATAGCATTGTCCAAAAGCGTAGAAACAGTTTAGCACCGAAGTAAAATAGTTTGAAAAGATTTGATTATCATTTTCCCACAAGGAAAATAGTTTAAAAGTTGGGCTACGAGAACTCACCTTAAACAAGGATGAATAGTAGCTGACAAAAGATGATCAAACAACAACGTGCAATGGCGCCAGTCACGACCTAACAATTAATGTCTGACTCAGAAATGTATCTATAAAGTATACTTAAAGTTGATGCATATGAGTTTTAAAAATGTTCTTGTATCATTATCTTTAGTATTATTGGTTGTGTGGTGGTTGACAAGTTTGACTCAAAGAAAATACATCAAAGTATATATTAGATATTATGTACTTATATTAATTAAAGAAAATAAGCAAGCATAGCAAATAAGAAGTAAACAAATAGACAATAAGCAATTTAAAATATGTTTCGGCAATTTACTCGGTAACCCCAAGTTAACTAAATTAAGTGTTTAAATTATAAGTATTGACACGTTTTAAATATACGAAATAAATAAAAGAGCTTTTATAAATTATAAAATTATAAAATATATTTTTTGTCTTTTGGTCGATTATTAAAATAATAATATATTATTATTTCGTCTTTTTGTCAGGTTTTTAAGAAAGTAAGTCTTTGGAAAAATAATTCTAAGTATAATATTTTTATTAAATTTTGGCATAAATTGTTTGTTTATAAACGCTTTCCAAGGTCGTAGACCTTATTCCTAAACACTTTTTCCTAATAAATCATTTTCGGACAAAATGCCAAAATCCACGTTTACGATACGTTTTATCAAAATACATTTCCAAACGACTATTTTAACCATCCTAAACTTATATAAGTATATTTCAACCTAATCAATCAAAAATCCGTTTTATATGTTTTAGTTTACTTGCTTTTCACTTATTGGGCCATAAGGCCCAATGTTAGTCCAAAAATCGCGAGTTTAACTTTTAGCCCATAATTGGCCCAATACGAGTTTACTAGTTAGCCTAAATAAATGAAAAATCCAACAATATAAATAAGCCAAAAATACCAAAGTCAAATAAGCGAAAGTAATAAGTCAACAAAACATGCCGTGTTGCAAAATAAGCCATAAGCCGCGAGCTTAATGGGCTCATTTTGGGCTTTCCGCCCCAATGACCACAACTAGTTATCCAACCTATTAAACCGATATTTTTCGACTAAAATAAGCACTACGAAATAAGTTGAAAATAAGTCTAACGAAAAGCCCCAAAAATAAGCTGAAGCTTATTGGGCCTTAGTTGGGTCGTTGGCTTGCTTAAGCCCAAACAAACACTTCCGAAAATATAATAAGCCCAAAATAAAATCGATAAGCTATATAATAAGAAAATAAGCACTTTTAGTATCAAAATAAGCTAGAATCTTAAGCCACTAAATAAGCCGTAACCACAAAAAGTACAAATAAGCCATGGCTTATTTGTCCCTTTCTAAGCCGAGACCTTATAAGCCCAAATAAGCTATGAATAGCTTATAAATAAGCTATTAAGTTACGAGGTCTTTTTAGTTTCAAAAATAAGCCACAAAAATAAGCTATAAAAATAGGACGAAAGTTTTAAATGACCAAAACAACTTTTCTTTTGTTTCCTTTTATTGCCGAGAACAAGATAAGCATTAATAAGCACTATGTGCTTATTATTAAGCCGAATAAGCTATAAGCATATATAACCAAAAGTTTTATTTCACCAACACAACCATAACATTACAATGATACTTTTACTATGTTTCTTTTATTTTTCATACGAACCAAACGCCATCCTTTTTATATTTTTATAACTTTTTAGCTTTTCATTTTACAAAAATAAGTATAAAACTAGTGTCTATACATCATGAGATTAACAAAAGTACAAAGATTATTAAGAAATAGTGACTTACAAAGGAGGATTTTAGAAGGAGATTAAAACTTAACCAAACAACCTAAACGTTGTTTATTTATCCAAACGATCACTAAAATTAAACCCGAGTGTATTTGAGCTTCCATGTTCTTGAAATAAGATGAAAATGAATGGTTTTTGGTGTTGTGGGGTGCTCGTCCGAACCAAGAAAGAAAGGAGAAGGGAGAGTTTTTGTTGATGTGTGTTTTAGGTGTTGTAGTGTGTGTTTTTAAAATGAAGATGTAGACAAATTAATAAAGACTAAGGACTCTAATATTCTTGCTACCTTGACTCTAAGGGGGTCCGATCACATAAGCATCCAAAGAGAGGTATCCAATTTGATTTTTGTCTCTTGTCGAGACTTGTGTTGTGTTTAGTTCGTTAGTAAATGTAATCCTGAATGTTCACGTATTTAAAGTAAGTGTTGTAAATAAGTTTAGTAGTCTTAAAATATCAAAAGAAACAATTTTATAGTTAAAGTGTTTTGAATTTAGTATGGACATTAATTTGACGTGTCGGGACGCGTTGTTTGACGTTTTAAGCTGAATGCGGGATAAATCTCTCGGTAAGTGATTAAATATAGAAGTAAACATTTAAAAAGAAATAATTCACTCAAATAAATGAACTATTAAATAAATAAATTATAGATTGACTACCGTTAGCACGGTAACTGATCCAACAGAACAGCAAAAGTCAATAAACCAAAGGATTAAATAAAACATTCTAAGTCTGGAAAACTGGCAAAGGTTACAGTATACCCCTTTAAAAGAATTTCACCCTGAAATTCAACTAGTGCTAGAGCTAAAGAGATGTGGGTACTTGAATTTCATTCAATCCTCACGTTCCCAAGTAAATTCATACGTTTCGAATTCCATCGAACCTTGACGATAGAAATTCTACTCCGCTTCAACTTCTTGATCTCACGCTTTAGAATCTCTACAGGTTCTTCTATGAAGTCCAACTTAGCATCAACTTGGATTTCCTCTAAAGGTACACGTAGGGTTGGGTCAACCAAGCATTTCTTGAGGTTCAACACGTAAAATGTGTCGTGAACACTACTTAGCTCTTGACGTAATCTTAATAGATATGCTACTGGACCGATCCTCTCTGTGATCTCAAAGGGTCCAACAAACCTAGGTGCTAATTTTCCTTTCTTCCCGAAGCATACCACACCTTTCCAAGGTGATACTTTGAGCAGAACATGATCACCCACACTGAATTCTAAGGATTTTCTTCGTTTGTCGGCATAACTCTTTTGACGATCGCGTGCAGCCTTAAGTCGATCCCTGATTTGGGAGATCTTTTCTATAGTTTCTTGTACGATCTCGAGTCTAATTAATTGTCCTTCTCTGACTTCTACCCATAGAATGGGTGAGCGATACTTCCTTCCATAGAGGGCTTTAAACGGTGCACACCTCATGCTATAATAATAGTTGTTGTTGTAGGAGAATTCAACCAATGGAAGATGAATGTCCTAGCTTCCTTCAAAGTCGATCGCGCATGCCATAAGCATGTCTTAAAGATTTTGAATGGTATGCTCGCTTTGACCATCGGTCTGTGGATGATAAGCTATACTCATATCCAAGTGTGTCCCTAACACATCTTGGATTAATTGCCAAAATCATGACATAAAGCGACTATCATGGTCGGATATTATTGATACTGGCACACCATATCTTGCCACAATTTTGTTAAGGTAGAGTCTAGCTAGTCTATCCATCTTAAAGTCTTTACGAATGGGTAGGAAATAAGCAGACTTAGTCAATCGATCCAAAATGACCCAAATTAAATCATGCCCACTACTGGTTCTTGGAAATTTCATGATAAAGTCCATGGCTATTTTTTCCCATTTACACTCAAGGATCTCAGGTTGCTGCAATAAGCCGGATGGCCTCTAATGTTCAGCCTTAACCTTTGAATAAGTCAAGCACTTGCTAACATATAAGGCTATATCCTTTTTCATCCCTGGCCACCAATACATATGTCTAAGATCATGGTACATCTTATCCGCTCCTGTGTGTACAGAGTACCTTGACTTATGTGCTTCATCCATTATAAGGGTTCTTACGTCACCCGTCAAAGGAACCCATATTCAATCCATGTAATACAATGCTCCATCACTCATATGCTTCATCTATTCATCTACCCCTTGTAGCATTTTTGATAGTGCAGTGACAACCTTAGATGCTTCATTTTAAGCCGCTAGTATCATACTCTTGATACCCGACTGAATGGTCATGTACATAGCTCGAACTCTCCTAGGCTTAATTCTCTCCTTTCTACTTAGTGCATCAGCTACTACGTTCGCCTTACCAGGATAGTAGCAAATTTCACAGTCATAGTCGCTGAAAAGCTCTATCTAACGACGTTGATGCATGTTCAACTCTTTCTGATCGAATATATGCAGGAGACTCTTATGGTCGGTATACATACGCTCTTCATCCCGTACAAGTAGTATCTCCAAATCTTAAGAGCGAATACGACCGCACCCAGTTCTAGATCATGGGTGGTGTAATTCTTTTCGTAAATCTTCAACTGTCAAGAGGCATATGCGATCACCTTTCCCCTTTGCATCAGCACACACCCCAGGCCTTGGCATGATGCATCACAGTATACCACGAAGTCTTTTGGCCCATCAGGGAGAGCCAGAACATGTGCATTACACAACTTATCCTTCAAGGTATGAAATGCCATTTCTTATTCATCACCCCAATCATACTTCTTGTTCATTTGGGTTAAAATGGTAAGTGATTTGGCAATCTTAGAGAAATTTACGATGAATCATCGATAATATCCTGCTAAACCTAAGAATGAGCGAACTTCTGTTGGCGACTTAAGGGCTTCCTAATTCTTAACAACTTCTATCTTACTAGGGTCTACATGAATGCCATCACTATTAACCACATGCCCAAGGAACTGCACCTCTTGTAACCAGAATTCACACTTTGAAAACTCTGCGTACAGTTTCTCCTTCTTAAGCAAGTCTAAGATTAACCCTAGATGCGTTGCATGTTCCTCCTTCATCAGATAAAGATAAAAACAAATTTCATTGGTGCATTCATCAAACCAAAGGGAATTACTGTGAACTCGAAGTGTCCGTATCAAGTTCTAAATGCGGTCTTTGGAATGTCGTCCTTGTGCACTCTCAGCTGATGGTATCCGGACCGCATGTCTATCTTAGAGAAGTATCGTGATCCTTGCAGTTGATCGAATAGATCGTCAATTCTCGAGATAGGATAACGGTTCTTAATGGTCAACTTGTTCAACTATTTATAGTCGATACACATCCTAAAATAACCGTCCTTCTTCTTTACGAATAATAGCGGTACTCCCCATGGCAATGAACTTGGCTGAATAAAGCCCTTATCCTAGAGTTCCTTGAGTTGGTTTGACAACTCCTCCATTTCAGTAGGCGCCTAGCGATAGGGAGACTTCACGACTGGCATTGCTCCAGGGATTAAGTCGATACAAAACTTAATTTCTTGAGAAGGGGGTAATCCAGATAGGTCATTTGGTGTTGATACCAATGTATAGATCTTTAACTCCTTAGCTTGATGTAAGGTTTAGTATCCTTGAATAAATCCAAAGGCACTAAGACTGAAACTTTAAGTGTATGATATAAACTATGCGGAATCTAGTTTATATCACTAAGAAGAATAAAGAAAAAGTATGTTTGAGACACAAAAAAATTCAACCAAGTAGTAGATAATAAGCACGCTTAATCGCTTAATATGACACTCTTTGACAGTATTGAGGGGTTTCAACCTTGAAGCTATGAAATAAACTATGAAATACTGATGTATAAGAATGATGTATCTTGATTATGGCCTTAGTGCTTCCTTTTATATTCCAAGGAAATCCTAATGGGCTTACAAAACGCGTATAATGATTATGCAATATCTTTCCTATTTTAACTCATGATATTTCATAATAGGGGTACTATCTCTTTACAAGACTAACAACATAAGTATTAATAACAGTTCTAACTATATGGCTAGCACTAAACCGTATTATAAGCTTGCAGTATAATAACTTAGACTTTATCTGTAAAACTTCAAAACAGCAGCACATAATTGAACTAGTAGTATTACTGTTCCAAACTAACAGTAGTAACTTCAGATGCCTTTAATTCCAACAATTGTTGATCACACAATTGAATAGATCTTTTAATCCTTAGCTTGATGTTAAGTTTAGTATCCTTGAATAGAATCCAAGGACTCAAGATTATATCTTTGAGTATATGATAAAACTATGCGGATCTAGTTTATATACTAAGAAGAATAAAAGAAAAAGATGTTTAGAGACACAAATATACAAACTAAAACAATAAGCTCCCAATATATAAATAATAATCAATAGATTTGACAGTGTTGAGGTTTACAACATTGAAGCTATGATAAACTATGAAAGGACGATGTTTAGACTGATTGTTTATCCTTGATTTATGCTCTTAGGGGTTCCTTTTATACACCAAGGTAAACTCCTTAATGGGCTGTACAAAACGCGTATAATGATAATGTGTGTATCTATTCCTGTGTGTGTGTAACTCATGCATTTCTTAATAGCAGTACTAAAATTATCCACCAAGAACTAAAATACTAAGTATTAATATAACAGTACTAAACTATACTGGTAGTACTATATAGTGTACTGGTAGCACTAACTATTAATAGCTAGCAGTACTATTAACTTAGAATATTATCTTTAAAACGTTCAATAGCAGCACAAACGTGAAACAGCGAACATAAAATTAACTTCCAACTAACAATAGTAACTTCAGAAGCCTTCAATTCCCAACAATCCTCCCTTAAAACTTGTTATTCACCTGTTACCCTCCCCCCCCTCATCAAGTTTCTATAGTATCTAGCATCTTGATCTTCTTTTCTTTTTTTATTTTTTAGGAGGTTGTATCCAAACTCACTCTTCTACTTCTGGTATAAGTTGTGATCTTGGTAAATCTAAGAAGCTCAAATGCCATCTCACTTTCATAATCAACCTTTAGTCTTCTATTTAGCATCCTTAAAAGCATTTCTTGAGTTAGAGGATATTTCTTCTCAATCATCATGTGAATAGCAACTCCAGGATTCATTAACAGTACATGAACTCCATATGAGTCAAACAATCTCTAGCTTATCAAGTTGTAGTCCTGTTGATTCTTTCATATTTCATCTTCTTCATTAGGCTTAAATAAGGTCTTCAGATCTACCTAAAGTAACAAGTCATATCCTTCTGGACTTGTTGTCTTATATCTTTATTTTACCAACCTATGTAGATCTATCACATCTTGTCTATCAAAATCATCAAGCATCTCACTGAATATCTTTCGCGCATTCTTGGTACTTCTATTCTGCTCTGTTTGATATACATCATATTTTCTTTTAATATATGTGTTTTTCTAATCTACTATATTGGAATTAATTTGGTGAAGAGATAGAGATTAAAACATTGATAGCAAACATCTTTCCATTGGAACTACATTCCATACTATCTCTGAGCTCATCTTTTTCAGCCTCATTATCTCTTCTAGTTTTCTGTTTCTTGGAATTTTCTTCGTTAGAATTTGCTTTTGGTATATTTTTAGTGTTTCTGCTGACGTTGAATGTCTTACATCTTTTAGGCTTAAAGTCTTCAATCTACTTCTTTTTTTTTTCTTTTTTACTTTTTTTTTCTTCTCTCTTTTATATAACTTCTGAACTTATTCAAAGTTTTTATGATTTAGTTGTTGATGAGTGTACTTACCTATATGTTTGAGGTAAGTAATCATCCTGTTCCAGACTTGAGTTCTTGTAGGTGGTTTGTTCCTTATTGCCTCTGCTCTCTTTCTGCTGCCAATTGTTTCTTTCTTCTTTCGAAGAATTCTGCTAACAATCTGGCTCTTTCTTTAGTTGTGTACTTTTCTTGCTCTTTATGTGTCAGTCTTACAGCCAGTTCATGATCAGGATCTATTCTGGCTTGAATTTCATCAAACTCTTCAGCTACAGCAGCACTAGCAGCTTCTTCTTGCTTTTGTCTTTCTTTTTGTGCTCTGTCTAATTCTGCTAACTCTTCCTCGTGTAATCTTTGAGCTAACTCTGCATCACTTTCAATTTGAGCTAACCCTTGATCCCTTCTTTTTTACTTTCTCTGGTTTCTTAGGTTCTTCTTTAACCAGTACACCCTTACCTTTGTCTTTTGGATCAATAGTTGGAAGAGGTTACATTGTAGTTATTGATATGATAGGTCTAGGAGAATCTTCTACATATTTAATAGAAACTCCTTTCTCCTTAGCTTTCTCTTCCTTCATCTTTATCAAAGTCTGAGCAATGGTAAGATCTTCATCTATAAATGTAGTTGCAGCAGTTGTTGGAGGTGTTCTAGGTTTAGCAGTACTAATAGCTACACCAGCAGTAGTAACTGGTGTACTAACAGCACTAACTCTAGTGGTAGCAGTATAAACGGTCTCTCTTTCAACATCTTCCATGTCATTATCAAGTACATCAAAGTCACTATCTTGGAACATTAACTTTGTCTTGTCACTTTCCCTCCCCTGTTTGGATGCATCCTCCTCATCCAAATCATCATCAGAAGACTCAACCTGCCTGTATATCCTCTTTATTAGGTATGAGATGCTTGACTTCCTCTTTCTTTCTAATTTCTTGACTCTGCTTTAGTTTGAGGATTTCCATAGCTTGTGCATCCTTCTCTTTCTCCAAGTTAAGCACCTGTTTTGACAATTTTATACATATAGCCATTAATTCTTTTAGTTTTAGCCTACCCTCATCACTTCCAGGTGTGTAACCTCTTATGAGAGGTAAATCATGGGGTGTAGGTGGTACATTGCCCATCAATTTAAAAGTATGTTCCATGCTGCCCTCCCCACTTCTAGATGTGTGACCTTCTGGGTGAGGTGGTTCATTGGGCTTTTCAAGCACTCTCTTAGACCTAGTCTGAGCAAGAGCACCCCTATGGTTTCTTGACTCCTGGGACTGCCACCTATATCTATTCCCTGAGGAATGTCAACATTAGGCATTGTCGTGGTCTAGGTCCTAATTATGTTATCACTGTTTTGTGCTACAACTAAGCTAGCATCAGTATTGATAGCCCTTTCCACACTGTCACCCCCTCCTTATAGACAGTCTTATCTACTCCATGGTCTAGAGGCACACTAGTCTAAGGTAACTTAGTGACCTTTTTGGCTCTCCTATGTTTTTGAGTCTTTCGTTGTTTTCTTTGATGTATAGATGGAGATGGGAGTATTTGCTCAATGTGAGCTTCAGTTTGAAGTTTATGGGAAACTATTGGAGGTTTTTCAGTTTGAAGTGATTCAGTTTGAGGTTTTGAAACATTTGGTTGTAAGGTAGAGGGTGTGGGTTAGGGTTCATGGGGTATTTCTTGAAAAAAAAAATTGCTTTTATTTGCCATATTAGAGAAAACCTTTTTACTGTGTGTAAGTGTCTCATAAGTATCATTAAAAGGTTCTGGTAAATCTTTAAGCTGGTTATTCAAAAAGAGTTGTAAATAACCTTAGATACATTAAAAATCTCTTTGGATCCAAGTTCCTCAACATACCATCAAAAATTAATTGAGAAAAAAAAATTTTGATCCTTTGCTAAACATATAACTGTTGAAGCCAAATTAGTTAAAAATTCATTCCAAGTAGTTGATTTTGAACTTATACAATAAAGGATGGTATGTATTAGAAATTTCCATTGAGGTGAAAATGAACGTTTTTGAAAAGTAAGTTTTGTAGAAAGTTGTTCATATCCCATCAATGCAAGGTTTTCAAAAATTTCATCATTTGTTAGGCATACCATCCTCATCATTAAAGAGAAGATCACTTCTCATTGATGATTCTGATATGACCACAGCCTTGCCATCAACAATAGCATGTATTTGCTTCACTGAATTTATTGTTTTGGAAGTGGCAGTATTCCAAAACTATTCAATGTAAGAAGCATAGATAGTGGGACTTACAGTGAGAGCATAATTGATCGAACATGTAGAGAGGAAGTCCACTATCTGATGAAACTCAACATTCTCCTCTGTCTTTTCCAAACAAGCAACCATATTATGTTGATCGACAAACTTCAAATCCGCCATATAGTGATTGGTTTATGAGAAGGGTTCTGGGTTTAAGTTCGTTGTTGAGAGTATGAGGGTTTGGCAAAGTTAATTGAGATATTATAAAGAGAGCTTAAGGGAGTGTAAAGTCCTAATGAAACGGATCTTCTTTAGACTGTTAAAGCTTAGTTAACTTGGATAAATCCAAACTAACTATATGAGAAA